>CM071789.1:51749577-52054196 GCA_036559045.1 Platycarya longipes
TTGACAATCCCATGGCCCTTGCCTCGCAGTCCAGCAAGGTTAGTGACAAGCCAGCAGCACAGCAACACGCCCCAGTCCCCCCAACAGTAGCCCCATGCGCGTAGTAAGCCCTAGCCCAGCCGCACACCCCAGCAGGTACATTGCCTGCATGCACCCAGCGCATGCCAGCGCCTAGGCCCCCAACCCAACAGCTAGCACTAGTGGCCATGCCTACGCATGGACCACCCCAAGCCCAGCAAGACCAGCACCCAGGCACCCTGTTTAGGCCATGCCAACAGCACCATCCATGCACCAGAATGCCCATGGCCCATGGCATGGGCTATCCTAGGCCATCCAAGTGCTAAGTCTAATAGAATCTTAGTTCAATTAGGATTTAATTTATCTTTTATGAGATTCATTAGGAGTCTCCAACTTGTTATGTTCTTTTATAAATAGGACATTAGGTAGTTTATTTTACATTTTTTGAACATTTGACATATTTTCCTAGAGAGGAATAGGTTGTTTGAAATATCATTAAAGTGGCCGTTTGCACTTGGGCTTTAGAGGTGCAATTCGTGAATCCTCTAGAGAGGATTACACCATGCAATTTGTGAATGATGTGTTTCATTTATCTTTCCTTCATCATCTTTTTAATTCGTGAATATGTGATAAATTATCTATCAATCTTATAAGTAGTTTTGTTTTCATATTTATCTTGCATTATTTGTCTATTTTCTAGTTTGTTCTTTCATATCAAAAATACCAAAAAATATTACTTTTCATATCTTTTTATTTTTTCAAATGCTCAAAAATACCAAAAATAGTCTTCTTCTAATTGTCAATCTTAGTCAAATTCCAGATTCCAACAATCCCATATATTGCCATAGTCATATTTTCTCGCACTTTCTCACCCACCAAACACTTTCGATTTTTCCATCCATCTATATACTCGAAAATCACCAATAAATGTCTCTAGAAAATACTTTCCTTCCCTCCAAAGTCCAAACACATTTTAGCCGAAATCCTTAGTCTAGCTTTAGGGTTACCTACACTTTCGAAACCCAAAATCAAAACCTAATCCTACTACAACTCCTAGTCATGACCCAACTCCAACTCTTAAACATAACCCAAATCCCAAATCCAACTCATAATCCCTTCTGTTGAGGTAAAATTGTGTGGTTGGCATTTCCTTGTAAAAAATTTGTGTAATTGAGTTGTAACCTATGGTGGGAGTGAGTCAACATGAAGATGATCAAAATGGCTCGAGAAAGACCTCACACAATGATCTCGCTCGATAGTCGTTCGACCTAGCGCTTGAGCGAAGCTCAGGCAGAGATTTCGCTCGACCCTCGCTGTACATGGCGCTCAAGCGAGAATGAAGTAGTGACTTCGCTCAACTGTCGCTTGACACCACGCTCGAGCAAAGTTCAGACAAAGACTTCGCTCGACATCCCGCTCGAGCGAGTATCGTGACAGATCAGTTTTTCTAAGATTTGAGCGCTGTTTCAGAATGAGGCTTAGAAAAATAACATTATGTTTCCTGCCCTTGTGTGGAAAAAAACTGAGCAAAAACAAGATAACTCCTTCAAGAACCATTGAGAGAAACTCCTCCCCACATTTAAAGATACTTCTCTCTTGGATTACATATCTCCACCACAACACACTCAAAATTAAACTTTTGGTGAATCCATTAGAGTATACGTGTTCATCAAGCTGGAAGAGTTCTTTAAGTTATTTTGATGAATAAATCAAGATGTCCTTGTGAGAAGTTATAGAAAGGTCGGAGTTCCGACACTACATACGTGTAGAGATCGAGTGGGTCACTCGTGGTGTTGCAAGCCAAGTTTAGCTGCTACAATGAGTTTGTGAGTGTTTCTAAATTGGTTATAACAAACTAAAGTTTTTATAGTGGATTTGAGGTAGTGTCTTACACTCAGAGTAGTTTTAGATTTTGAAGAGGTTCTTCAAATGAGTTTCCCCTTCATGAGCAAAACCAGTGTGTTGATTTATATTGTTATGCTTCTTTGATTGTTTGTTTGCGTTGATTTATTTTTAAACGTTCATAATTTTTATGAACACCTATTCACCCCCATTCTAGATATTGTAAAGTGTCTGACCACTGTTTTTTTCACCTTCCCTATCCAAACGCATCATCCTTCCATCCTATTCCAACTTAAATTCCTAATCCTACCCAAACTCATATAAGACTAATCTATCTTACATCCAAATACAAAATACATTTCCCACAACCAAAACCTAATCCCAATAGGACTCTTATAATTTAGGAATCCTAATTCCAATCCAAGTTTTGACCAAAACGTATCCTAAGATAACATTTTTACATCCTCATACCATCCAAAACACAAAATCATAGACCCATCTTATGAATCTCGAAATCTTTTTGACCCTCCATTAAAATCCTAGCCACACCACACCTTATAAGTCATACACTTTATCAAAAAAGATCACAACCTATAAGCTTATCCAAATGACATTCCTTTAATCATTTTTCCACCATAACATATCACTTAAACCATCGTATCTCCTTACTCATACCATATCTATTCATAAACAATATAACCTCATAGCCATAGGAACTCAAGAAAACAACGAACAAGCTAATTTCAAGCAAGTTGTCAGAGAAACCTTCGGTCATTAGAAGAAGACGTGCATAAAGAGGACCACATTGTTTAGGGACTAGTCCGATGTCTCTAACACACTGACTCATGATACCATGTTGAGTTTTTGAAGATGTAGAGAATGTGTGTTGATAAAAAGTGATAAGAGAAAAACTAGGAGAGCATTATCCTCGAAAATTCTCATATGTTCTCCATGTCTCAATTACATTTATACCATTCAAAGTAATAAACATAATTGATTCTTTTCTAATCATTGATTGCTAGCTGTCCTCTAGGATACAGTTTGTTATATTATTCTTTTTGTTAGGGCTGTAAAAAGATTGAATCAGATCGACGAACTGGACCAAATTCCATTTAGTCCAATTTATATATGGACCGAATAATTCCGGTCCAATCCGATCCAGGAGGAGAAAACCCTTACCATATATATATATATATATATATATATATATATATAAATAATAGTATATAAATTATAATATTAATATTAATATGGATTAATACAATAACATATTAATATATAATATATACTCTTATAATATTAACATATTATAATTTATAATAGTTCACTACTTGTAATATAAAAATATAAAATTATAGTATATCTATATGGAGTATTAGTAATAACTTATAAATAATAAATGTATTATTATTATTTAATATATTATTACTAATTTATCACTATTTACTAATATATAAATATATAATATACTAATGTAAATAGTGTTATTAGTAATATTTTTCTCCTATTTTTTTTAATTTAAATTATTTTTCTTTTGTCATTTTAAAAAGAGTGAGTTTTTTTTAAATATTTTTTTACTTAAATCTATGTTAAATATGTAAATTGGACTAAAAATAATTAAATTTAGATAAAAAAAAATGATTTGATCATTATATAATTTTAGATTAAATTTAATCTATTAAATCATTTGGGAGTATCCCTAAACTAGACCGGACCATCTCTGAATTGAATTGGACCAGACCGGTATGGATTGAATCGGAGTTTGGTCTGGTCCTGGGTAAGAGAATTCTTAAACCGAATGGAACCAGTCCGCAAATTTTTTGGACCAAAACCGGATCAGACCATTTACACTCCAACTTTTTGCAATATTATGATTGCAGGTGATATTTTGTTATTTATCTAAGTATGAGACAGCACCATTTGATAGTATAGAAGAATGTGTCCCAATAACATATACGTAAAAAAAAAATACACAAATGATGTATAAATAATATTTTTAATTTTTTTACATCAACCATCTAGATGTATAGTCAGCTAAAAATGTATAATGCTAACTAATAACTAATATAATGATCAATGTCCAGATTGTAGAAAAAGAAATAGACATGGAGTACGTTTGAGATGAGGTCAGAAAAAAAAAAAAGAAATGTTTTATCAAATCAAACCACCAGAACTTCAGAGTCACGTAATTAAAGATGCCGCCATTTAGTGCAAAAATGATTTAGATTGGAATATTAATTAATTTTAATTAAGAAAACGTTGCGTGCACAAATTACAATATTCACCAGTGGGCCCGTTCTGCCATTGGATAAACCTCAGAGAAAAACAAAGGCCCAAAACGGGACCCACTATTTCTTCTCTCTTATCTCATCCTCCCGAGGCAGCAAACCTAACTCCGAACCATCTCGTATCTGACCAAGAAATTCCACCTGTCACTCATCTGTTGCTATGGAGTCTGCCTCGGTCTTACGCAACCCGGCACTTTTTCAGTCCCTTCCTCACTCTTCCTGCAGCATCTCTCTCTCCCTTTCTCTCCAGAAAGAAAACCACCCAGAGACGTGTTGATTATCGGTTATTGATCATCATGAGGTATAGTCGGTTGATCGGCGTTTACTTTTTTTTTTTTTTTTTTGACGGTTTTGGACTTGTTTCTTTCCGTGTAAACTTTTCCCGGAAAGTTTTTTTGGTTGGGAAACGATCACTTATATTTTTTTTTTTATTGTCTTCTTTTTTGACTCCCTGTTCATGTTAATGGATATATCGAGTGGTTCTTGTTGTGATGTTCGGTGGAGAGAGTTTAATCTTTACTCTAAATCTATTTCCTCCTCCCCTCTCTCGGGTAAAATTTCAGTGGAAGGCGCTAGCGGGAATCTAACGGCGCAAGGGGTCGTGTGCTATGCGATCTTAGTGTCCTCTCCTTGCGTTCGATTTGTATGATGTTGTGATGTCTTGGGCTGTTTTCCTTTTTAATGAATTCCTGTTACAGTTGAAGGGATGATTTTGTGGTGCTTTCAATTTATGGGCTCGTGTTTGGTTGCTGAAAAAAGTTTTAGAAAGGAAAATAATCTGAACATTTATTATTTTTGGAAAGAGAGATTATTCATCTGGGGAAAAACGAGAGAGGAGAAAACTCACGCACACACTGCCTTGAGCTAAATTTAACCAATAGGGCTTATGCAGTTTATGCTTGGTGAGTGTACAGCCACTTGGTGTAAGGAAGGGAAACCGCCAGAGTTTATAAATGTTTTCCATAGCAGTCGAACAGGTTGGGTTGATAAATTATATGATTTTTTCTAAAAGTTTTCTTAATTACTTACTTTACCGTATCAGTGTGGCAACCTAGGAAGAAATACAAAATATGATACTGAAGTGATATTGTGTGGCTGTTAGGAGTGTGATAGACGTGCATATGCGAACACATACACCGATACACGCTTTAGTTGTACATTTGTGCACTCTGCGTATTTCTGGTGTTGTTGGAAAATTGGATGCAGGACTTACATAGGCATGACTTATGTTTATATGATTCGGTGTCTCAAGGTTGCCATTATATGGACTTTATTTGTTAGGATTAATTTTTCCCCAAACAAAAATGGAAGAACAACTAACTCTTATTGGTTGACTCACGTGGTAAAGGCCTTGATCTTTACTTTAGGATTAGTCAGTTATATTTTTTGATGGGGGCAAGGGATATAACTTAACGATAGAATGTAACCTTGATTTGGTGGAAGTCATTAGTTCGAGCCTGAATATCACCTTGTTGGTATGCTTCCTCCAGATCTAAGGTTCTAATCTTCTTAAGTGCAAACAATTCCTATGGGCCATCGAATTGGAAGATTTTCTCTTTAAATTACCTAAGGTGTACTTGAGGAAACTCCTTACTATGGAACTGTGCACCCTTAGGTTTAGTCAAGACGCCATTCTCGAGCACCCAGTGCCAATAAAACAAATGTGGGAACACAATGTAATGATAAATGTTCAGATCAATATGATCAAGTTCATTATGGCTGGAGGCTGTTATTCCAAAGAGTTGGCCATGAGGTGGGCCAAAAGGGTCGCCTGCCTTGCCACTTTACCTAATGGATGCGCAAGGAGTCCGATAAATGGAGAATGGGGCAGGTACGACTTATGAGTATTGTAAACCAACAAGTCTAGCACGGGCTGGGTTGTACTTTGTAGTTTGTACAGGGGTACAGACCCTATCCCAACTAATTTATCTCTCTCTCAAGCTCATGCAGAGTAGTAGCAATCATTTTACCCCTAGGGGTTGGCTCAAATTGTAAAGGCCTTGGGCTTGGGGCTATGCTCCTTTCAGGTCTAAGGTTCAAATCATCTTGGGTGCAAACAATCTCTAAGGGCCGCCAAATTGGAGGATTTTTTCCTTGAATCATCCGAGGTGCACTTGTGGAGGGCCTATGCACCCATAGGATTAGTCGAGATGTTGTTCATGGACACCCGGTGCCAATAAAAGAAAAGTAACCATTTTTATCTCCTTCCTCATATTTTTTTTATAAGAATAAAAAATTTTGTTATAAAAATCAAAAGGCATACCCAGGTAACAAGAAATATACAAGAGGGGATCTTTTTATCTAGTATGATCTTGTTTTCTTTTCCAAATAAGTTGCAGTGGGTTGCATGTAGGCATAGAAGACTTCATCTGGTGGGGTGTAGGGATCAACATAAATTGTGAGCGTTGAGCAGATTTGGATAATCGGATGGAAAACCTTTCCGTGGTGCATCCCATTTCCGTTCTAGTGGTAAATCCGCGATGGAGATAAAATCTAATCTCTAAGTTTTAAAACATTCCAAGTATATAGGTCAGATTATTCTTGTTAATAATATGCACACAAATATGGTTGGAAGATTTCTTTTGGCTTGCAGTGGCACCTGGTGTAGAAAATCACATTTCGCATCATCTCCATGGCCCTATTAGCATTTTCTAATGTCTACTCTTCTTAGTCCTGTTACCACACAAATCTGGCTATATGCATGTGTTCAGATTTTCATAATAACATACTCTTTGAAGGCATTTTTTTTTAGAAGATTTACTGTTCACTTGTGCTGAATACTTATTCTGATATGCTTGGTTTACTTTGCAGGATGAAGATGAATGCATGCTTTCATTTTTTATAATTCAATGGATTAATTAGTGTGCTGCCTCCGTTTTTGTGACTTGTATTGATTACGAGACATTTTCTCAATGGGGGGAGCTTGTTCGAGGAAGAGAGGCCAGGTAGACAATGAAGATGGTTTACTTAGAGGGTCATCTGGAAGATATTGTAAAAGTGGGAGCTCAAAGTGGTTGGCAACTTCATTTTCGCGTCCTGCTATAGATATTCAACTGGGTAGAGGAAAATGCCCATCACTCATGGACTTGTGTATACGGAAAATACGTGAGGTACTTGTTGTATATATCATGGTTGGTTCAGAATCCCAACTGCTTGTCTTATCTCTTTTGCTCCTTTCTCTCACAGGACATTGATAGGTATGGAACCTTTTCTTTGCTCCCAAGGGACATTAGTCAGCAGATCTTTAATGAATTGGTGTATTGCCAGCTTCTAACTGATGCTTCTCTGGAAGCATTTCGAGATTGTGCTCTTCAGGTAATTCACAGTGAATTATTTGGAAAGTTGGCTTTATTTCATTTGCTGGTATTAAATTTCCTATGTTTTGATAAGTAATTTCCCATTAGTTCTCAGTCTGCCATGCTTTACCGTTCCTTCATGTGCTTGACAGGATCTTTACTTGGGAGAATGCCCTGGGGTGAATGATAATTGGATGGATGTGATCTCTTCACAGGGGTCATCTTTGCTTTCTGTTGATCTCTCTGGTTCTGAAGTTACGGATACTGGGTTGCTTCATCTCAAAGATTGTACAAATCTTCAAGCCTTATATTTTAATTGTTGTGATCAAATTTCCAACCGTGGGCTGGAATACCTTAGTGGTAGTCTTTCCTGTGCCTTTTCTGTTAATGTGTTGCTTTTGGTCATTTTCTATTTTCACTCAGTAATTTAACTTTTGTAGATGATTAGCAGAAGTATTTGATAGTGAAAGTACTATAATACGAGGAGTTATATCTACGAAAAGAAGGTATTACTTATAGAAGAATCAAGAAAAGAATGAAAAATGGATGCAAGATAAAGAGGAAGCGCTGGGTGGAGTGTAGAAAAAGAGAATCAGTATTAGTCTGATTCTCATCAAAAAATAATATTAGTCTGATTACTTATAAAAATACATCACGTGTACATGGCTTATGGCTAGTATTCTCATAAAAAAATTTATTACTTTTAAAAAAGAATAACAGAATTGACTCTTTTTTTTTAAAGGTAATCAAGAAGTCTAAAAGTATCTGAAAATCAAACTCAGGCATAGGTGTCTCAGACCTTCAGAGCCAAAAGGGCTCTTAAACTGTATGCTCAACCTTTACATTGGCTGAGAGGAAAGGAAGCCAGATGTTTCCTAATCAAATAAGATTGGTTTCATGTCATCTTTGTGCTAAGTTCTGGGTGTTGGAAATGGGAGTTTTATGACATGCATTTTGTCTTACCATATGTTACTGCAAGATTAATTCTTCCTCTGTTTTCTTTTTCTTTTTCTTTTTTTCCTTTTTTTTTCCCATTTTTTCAGAAGTATTCTATTAAAATCATTTATTTTTTGGGCATAACTCTACATAAATTAACTTTATCTTCCATAGTGCTCTTGAACTTTTCGACATTTCGTCAAACTTGAGATGGATGTGAATTGCCATTGTGCCTTCTATGTATTCTTGAATTGGGTGGTTTATGCATGTTGTGTATGACAATTACTAAACGATTCAGGTCTTTCAAACTTGACAAGTTTGAGTTTTAGAAGAAACAATGCAATTACTGCCAAGGGAATGAGTGCCTTTTCCAGTTTAGTTAACCTGGTCAAGTTGGACCTGGAGAGATGTCTTGAGATTCATGGTGGGCTTGTTCATCTTAAAGGTATTTATTATCTGTGTGTACTTTCATTCAGGACACACCCCCAAAAATAGATAAGAAAAACACAAATGCTTCCATGAATTATGATGAGTTAGGTGATTGATTAAATAAATAATATTGTTACCTAATACTATTTTAGATTAAATGTTAATTGGGGGATATATAATGTGGGTGGCTCTCTTGTTTTACAAATCTATTCCCTCGTGGAGGTTGAATCCAAGACCTCCCCAATCTGAAGGGATGAGTACTACCCGGTTAAACATATTTTAATTTAGAAGAAATTATGGTAGAGTTTCTTTTTGTAAAGATGATCAAAGCCGACCATAGAGTGGAAATAAAAATCCAATGGAAATATTGTTGAATCCATTCTCAAACAAAATGAGTACGTGATAGAGCCTAGAGGTGTCATTGGACATCTGTAAAAATAACCTTGTAAAGGACTTGGGTACTGCTGACACTATCCCTTGACAACAGGAACATCACATGCTGTTATTTTTGCTTTCTCACCATTGGTGTTGCATATATCTTTTTGCAGGTTTAAAGAAGTTGGAGTCTCTCAATCTCAAGTGCTGTAATTGCATTACAGATGATGACATGAAGCCTCTATCTGGTAACTTACAATTTGGGATCTTTTAGTTTATTTTTTTCTCTTAGTGGTTTTATGACCCTTAATTCTGTAGTCTTCTTGTATGGCTATCATCACTCACTTGCTGTCTGTCTTTTTGTCTCCGAAGAATTGTTTGTTAAGAGTCTTAAGACTATAAATGGGGTGCATTTATGCAAGAAAAAAAAATGGGAATAAAAGAAAATGTTCCTCCGGTCATTGTGGCAGTGTTTTAAAGGTTATGACTCTGTTAGTCTAGCTACGATCTTTTAAGGGTTTTATTTTGTAATTTTATTTTTCTAAGCTGATGTGGGGCTAGGAGTGTTTCAAGTTATGGGCCAGATCAAGGTTTTAGGATTTCATCCGATTGCAATAAGGGCTTGTTTGGAAATAGATCTCATCCCAAAATTCTCATCTTATCTCATCTCATTCCATCTCCTTCCCAAACATAATTTAAATACAAAATTTTCAAACTAATTATCATAAAATTTTCAAACTAATCATTACCACTTTCACAAACTTCCAAACAAAAAATAAAAAAACAATTCAACATTTTCAAATCCCGAACAAAAATAATATTATAAAACTATATTCTAACAATATTTTAACAGAATATTTTACTCAACTTTTTTTCTCTCCTTTCCCAAAATACAAACATACTCAACTCAAACTATCTCACTACTATTCACAAACAATCATACTTTTATTCACAAACTATCTTACTACTATTCACAAAATTATCATTTAATTTCAATCCCCAAACAAGCCCTAAAAACTCAGCATTTGGCTTTACATTCTGCTAACAAGCTCCTGTGTCATCTGCGAAGTTGAACAGCTTGTGGAATTACGACAAATACATGTTGATAATTTCATTTGAAGCTTTTGCTGTGTTGGCATGTGCTTTGAGTTAAGATGTGTGGTTAGTAATTGAGATGGTCTATTGCGGTACTGTGTGAATCACTCGTTAGTAAAATTTCAGGGCTTATCAACTTGAAAGCATTGGAGATTTCATGCAGTAAGGTGACTGATTTCGGCATCGCTTTCTTGAAAGGTACCATTGTTATATTTTTTTAATAAGTTATCTTTCCTATATCTTTTAGATTATATTTAGCCTTCATGTTATGAGGATAACCTGTAATAGTTATGGGCCCATGCCTTGGGCTTATCCCAGTTACCTTGGGGCGTTCTATTTTTACTAAATAGGAAAAAATGAAAAGAAAGAAAATAATGTGGAAGGTTCTCTTTCCGTTTTAAAGAAGGTATGAATTGAGAAACTGGAACGGCTTACCAACAAAATAATGGTAGCTGAACCAGACACTCTAATTATGTGCCACCTTTTCCTTGAATCCTGGTGACATCTGTTTGCACTTAACTTGGATTGGTTTTGCATTTACTAATTATGTTTCAGTTAGAAAACTTGGTTGTTAACAATTATTTTATGAGTACCCGTAAGTCTCTTTGTTATGTAATACTCATGAAGAAAGATGTCACCTCTCCTTCTGTAGATTGTGAATCAGGCCGCAGGAGACCATCTGGGCTGAAGGAAATGGCATAAAAACTCAAAAACTGAAATGAAGGAAATGATATAGATATTCTCATGATTGTTTGGCTCTTTGGTTTTGAATTATTTCCATGTATTCTAAACAGGGCCTCTTTTTTAAACAACTTGTAGGAAAATATTTGGGTCTCTTTTGTCCTAACACTGTATTCACTTCTTCCTTTATTATAATTTCTGTCATATTATTTCTCTGTGTTGTAGGGCTGTGCAAGCTTTCTATGTTGAACTTGGAGAGATGCCCGGTTACTGCTGCATGCTTGGACCGTCTTTCAGGTTTTAATTTTTTTAAGGGCTTGGCCTTCCTGCCAATCTGTTTATTCTCATTCCAATATGAATAAGGCTTGTAATTATACAATATTATATATATGATGTAATTGCAGCTCTAGGATATCATTCTCGAACATTCTCATGTTCTTTGCATCTCTGTTTGTAATTGTTATCATGAGAGATGATGAACAGTAAAAAAAGGAAAATGATAGACATACAACCTTTTTTACCATCCTTGATACAACTGTCTTAAACGAGGGGCATTTTCGAGAAATAACTTTTAAAATTAACATCACTTTACATAATGCCCTCATTTTAAAAAGGGTTGTACATGTGGGTGAATTTTTGGTGGCTTGTCACTTCAAGAATGTGGATGATGGCGTCAACTGGACTTTTGGGGGAGTTTATGGACCTAGCAGGAGTTTTCTACGGAAGGAAATGTCTGGAATCTGTAGTTGGTGGGACCTTCCATGGTGCTTTGGAGGGGACTTCAACGTTTCTCGCTTCCCTTGTGAAAGTGATGGGGTCTTGTCAATTTCTAAAGCTATGTCAGATTTTTTAGAGCTCATTTCTGAGCTCCAGTTGATTGATTTGCCTACGGCGGGTGGTATATTCACATGGTCTAATGGGTGAGCTTGGTCCCGTTTAGATAGATTCTTGGTGTCGCTCTCTTGGGAAGCTTTATTTCCGGACTTAAGTCAGAAAAGATTGCAGCGCATTGTTTCAGATCACTTTCCCATTATGTTGGACTGTGGAAGCATTTTTAATGGGAAGAGACCTTTCAAATTCAAAAATATGTGGCTGTTGGAGGGTTTTGTTGAAGAAGTGAAAATGTGGCAGACCTCCTATCAATTTTCAGGCACCCCCAGCTATGTTTTGGCTGGAAAATTAAAGGAGCTTAAAAAAGACTTGGAGAAATGGAATGCGGAGTCTTTTGGCAATGTGGCTAATAACAAAAAACATCTGTTTTTTTTTTGTAAGTAAAAATTTCATTAAACAAAGGCAAAAGCCAATTACAAGAAACTCCATGGCCTTTCAAGTAGGCGCATTGGATATAAGGAAATCATGCAGATCCCTGGCATTAAAGTCAACGGCAATGGACCACGTACAAAGGGTTCTATGAAATAAAGCTATCAACTCCTTGTTGGATTTGTCTTTGTCTTCAAAAGTCTGCCTGTTGCGCTCCAGCCAAAGACACCACGAGTCTACCCGTTGCGCTGCAGAAAGCATCTAATGGACAAGTTGCATAATTTAAAGGAGTTGGAGATGATGGGTTCTTTAACTTTTGAGGAAAAGGAAAAGAAAGATGGCTTGCGTGCAGAAATTTAAAAATTAACTCTTATGACTTTTGTGGCTAAAGGAAGGTGATAAATGTACTAAATTCTTCCATAAAATGGCAAATTCTCACTGCAGAAATAATGCCATAGAAGTTCTCCACATTGGTGGTAATGGGATTTGTGAAAAGGAGGAGATTGAAGCTAGCATTGTGGACTTTTACGAGAAGCTCTTTCGTGAGGAATTTACATGGAGACCCAAATTGGATGGTTTGTCTTTTGATTCCATTGACCAATTTCAGCTACTTGGTTAGAGAGACCTTTCGAAGAAGATGAAGTTCTCGATGTGGTCAGGGGCACGTGCTGGCGTCTTCGCCAAGGGCCATCCGACGTCGGCCTTTCCTCCGGCGAGCTGTACTTTTGAGATTGCAGCTATTTTCGTCCTTACGTCAACGCAGAGAGAGTTGCTTACCTCCGGCTAGGCTACTGGGACTATTCCGACGTCGTTCTTTCTCCAGCAACCGCATTTTTTGGCTGCTTCAGTTTCGGTGCAGATCTGGTATCACACCACTTCTGAGTGTATCATTGCACGAAGGCTGAAATGAAGCTTGGGAAGCCCTTGCATTTGTTATCATATTTTTAATTTAACATGGGGCAGGTGGTCCGATTTTGGGTGGAATCGAAGGCTTTTGAAATTTTACCAGAAGCATGGTGGTTTTCTTAGAATATTGTGGAGAGGAGTAGAAGGGTTTGGAGGTCTATAGTTATGGGTAGCAGTGGTATAAGATGGCTCGTGACCACGGTGGAAGTAGCTTTACAGGAGGGAAGAGATCTAAAATTCTCAAAACATTTACGCAAAGGAAATAGTGCATTTACGGTTCAACGATGCTCTAATGTACATGGCAGATATCTAACTGTCACTGAACATGGTGGAGGAGGCCAACGGAGTGTTGTAGTCATTCCTGAAGGGTATGAAGGCCAGGATTGGGAGAAGTTTGCTGTTGAACTATGCAGAGCTGCGGATTTTTTTTTTTCCTCTCATGCAGATGGGTCAAAGAAGGCAAGTCAGAAGAGGACATCCAATCACGAGAATATCAACATGGAGGTGAATAAAAAAGATCGCAAGAAACTGGGGTCTCAAAGTCAATCATATGCAGCAGTTTTGAAGACGGGGCAAGCTTCAGGGTCTCAGAGTGAGGGGAACTGTGTAAGTGGTTTGCAGTTAATGAAAGCCCAAAATCAGCTTAATGTGATGCTCAAAACACTAAAAGAGATGGAAACCCAGCTTGCTGAGTTGAGTGCCGCGATTGCTTTCCTATTTTCGAAAATAGACTTGCCTTTGGTTGGAGGGAACAAGATCGCAAGAAACAAGCATAGGATAGGCTCGAATCCTCTAAGCTTAGATAAAGAAAAATGGAAAATTGGATTTGGTCTCCCTATAACTAGATCCAAGAGAGTGTGGCGGGTCAAAAGAAAAAGCAGGTTATTTGAAGCTGGTTCTACATCGGGTATTGGTGTTGAGACATCTGTAATAGAATACCCTTTGCCACAGGTGATACAGAAAAGACCGATAATCGATGTTACACCCTTGGTCAATCCTGAAAAAACTATGGCTCACACATCAGAGATAAAAGATAATGGTGTAATATCAAGTTCTGAAAGAGATGTAGTGTTCGTCGAAGTGGCTCATACAGGGTTGTTAGAGTTGAAGGGTTTGCCATTGGAAACTTGCGAGGAGAGTACCATTGGAGTTGTTGAGGATGCACGAGATGAAGGCTTTGGACACGATGCTTCGGGAGAAGATGTTGTTCCCTTGGTATCTCTTCCTCCCCTTGGATCATCATCGAATTCGGTTTTGCAAAAGGCTTATGAGATCCAGCATGTCGTGGGAATCTCACATGGAGGATGTGAAGATCAATTTAAAGTACTACTCACTACGATCGAGGCGAGTCACTCGCGTGACTCCAAATCAAGTTTTAAGAGAAGTATGGAGTTGCAACGTCTTTCTTGGGAAATCAATTGCAATGCTCTTGGTGGTACCTCAAGTCAGAAGACTAAAGGGAGGGCATGATGTTCTCAAAGAGGGCTTTTTGGGTTGAGGTTGGGGAGGGGTGCTTCATTCTTACTCGGGCTTAATGTATTTTGGCTAGTTTTTTACGAGGTTTTGGGGCTTATGAGGAGTTCTTTAGTATGGGATAGGTGTTTTCTTGTATACATCCACTGTACTTGGTTACTCTTTTTGATATATATAATATTTTTACTTCTCAAAAAAAAAAAAAAAAAAAAAAAAAAAGATAAGGCGCTGGGCTTGGATGATTTTTCCATGGCATTCTTCCAAGCTTGTTGGGATGTAGTGAAGGATGACATCATGAAAGTTTTTAAGAATTCCACTCCTTCCTGAAATTTGAGAAGAGCTTCAGCTCTACATTCATCGCTCTTATTCCTAAAAAGGTGGGTGTTGCGGAAATGAGAGATTATCATCCTATTAGCCTGGTAAATGGGGTGTATAAGATAATCTCTAAGGTGTTAGCAAATCGGCTTAGTGCGGTTATAGATAAGATTATCCCAAAGCCTCAAAATGCCTTTGTGAGGGGTCGACAAATTCTTGACTCAATCTTAGTTGCCCATGAATGTTTGGAAAGCAGAAAACAAATGGGGCAACCTGGAATTTTAATTAAACTGGACGTGGAAAAGGCTTTTGACCATGTCAATTGGGATTTTCTTCTCTACTTTCTGGGAAAATTTGGTTTTGGTGAGAAGTGGTGCTCATGGATTAGATATTGCATTTTGACATCCAGATTTTTTATTTTGATCAATGAATCTATGGCTGGTTTCTTCACTAGTTCTCGCGAGTTAAGACAAGGAGATCCTTTATCTCCTCTCCTATTTGTTATGGTAATGGATGCATTGAGTCGCATGATTAATGCGGTTGTGGTGGCTTTGTTTTAGGTTTTGAGGTGGGTGACGATGCTCGGGGCAAAATCATTGTTTCCCCCACCTCCTCTTTGCAGATGACACTCTCATTTTCAGCGATCCCAATCAAGATCATCTTAGAGCATTGAGAGCTTTGTTGATGTGCTTTGAAGCTATTTCCGGCCTCAGAATTAACTTAGCTAAGTCTGAAATTGTTCTTGTTGGTATTGTCAATAACTCCCTTGATCTTGCCAATATATTGGGATGTAAGGTCTCTAATCTTCCTATGAAATATCTCGGGTTACCTTTGGGGGTTACACACAAATCTACATCCATCTAGGATGGAGTGATTGAGAAGATTCAGAGAAGGCTAGCTGGCTGGAAAAAGATTTATCTGTCGAAAGGGGGGAGACTGACATTGATTAAAAGCTCCTTGTCTAATCTCCCCTCTTATTTCCTATCCATTTTCCCTTTACCTGCAGAAGTAGAAAAAAAGATTGAGAAAATTTTCAGGAATTTCTTGTGACAGAAATGGGAATGAGTGGAAATTTCACTTGGTTAGCTGGAATAAAGTTTGTGTCCTGAGTTCTTGCAGTGGATTGGGCATCCATAACCTCAAACTTTTCAACAAGGCCCTACTTGGAAAGTGGTTGTGGAGATATAGCTCAAAGAGACATGCTTTATGGAAACAGGTGGTGGAAATCAAATATGGGAATATGTGGGGAAACTGGAGCACAAATGAAGTGAAAGGGGTGTTCGGAGTGGGTTTGTGGAAATCCATTAGATTGGGATGGGGAGACTTTGCCAAGAACATTTCCTTCAAAACGGGCAAAGGGTCTAATATTTTATTTTGGCATGATGTATGGTGTGGGGATTTAACC
Organism: Platycarya longipes; assembly: GCA_036559045.1. Lineage (NCBI taxonomy): Eukaryota > Viridiplantae > Streptophyta > Magnoliopsida > Fagales > Juglandaceae > Platycarya > Platycarya longipes. The sequence goes on from CM071789.1 coordinate 51,765,897, forward strand.
CTTAAATCTTTATATCCTAATCTTTTTAGGATTGCAAGAAACAAAGGGGCTGCATTGTTTGATTCTTACCTATTTTCTCATAATTTGCTACATTGGAATGTGGAATTTAATAAAGAGCTGCAGGATTGGGAAGTACTCAAAGCAGCTGATTTGTTTGCCCAACTTTATGCTATGAAGATAGATTTGCAAAGAGAAGACACTCTGCTTTGGACTCTTGACACTAAGTCCAGATTCTCTGTGAAATCTTATTACAAAGCCTTATGCACTCATGGTACTTCCGATTTTCCTTGGAATAACATTTGGAAAGCCAAGGTGCCTTTTAAAGTTGCATTTTTTTTTGGTTGGCTGGTGACTCTTGAGAAAATATTAACTATTGATAATTTGAGGAAAAGAGGTTTAATTGTGAATGAATGTTGTTTTATGTATAAAAAGATGGCGAATCAGTTAACCATCTTTTTCTACATTGTGAGGTTGCATCTGCCTTGTGGATCGAGATTCTTGGAAAGGTTGGCTTGGATTGGGCAATGCCTTTAAAAGAATTTTTGGCTAGCTGGTTTGGATCAAGAGGGTGCTGTGGCAGTGCAGAATTCTGGAACATGATTTCCCTTTGTTTGCTTTGGTGTTTATGGTTAGAAAGAAATTAGAGGTGTTTTGATGATCGTGAACGTTCCAAAATCATCTTCCACTCTGCTATCACTTGAGGAAGATAACAACCCAACGTAACTTATTTTCTAACCCAACTTACCTTTCTCCAATCTCTCTTCATTCTTTCTTCCCTACCCCCCAACCACATGTTACATGCCCTAAACTATAAAAATCTTTTTCACTTTATTTTTGAGAAAATATTGCCAATAACTCTTTATTTTGTTATAGATATTTTTATCATATTTATGTGCACTTGAAGTTTCTTCTGAACGTGTATGCATACAAACGAAGTTTTAATTTGTGGGAATATTATGGCTTTAAAGGACAGGGAGCTTGGGCATGATATACTTCTGAAGGTGAAGTAGCTTTGCTTTCTTTTGACCCCTAGAAATGTTTTTGCTGGGTGAGGAAGGGATTTTCATGACCGATTGGATGCTTTAAGTATGTAATGCAAGTTTGCTATAATATTTTTATTCACATTGTTATGGTGACACGGAGTGAAAATTAAAGAAAATTAAGTTCTTGATGGCATGGTGAATTAGACTACATTAGATCATTTGAACCAGGCATGTTAAATTGATAATGATTGAAGCAGTATCTCATGAAATTATACACTTCATCGTCAATTAAAAGTATAGAAGAAGTGTTCATTTTCTAGACTCTATGTTCTCAATCTTTTGTGCAAGAATTGTTTTGGCCTGATATCTAACTTGCATTTTTTTTTGGTGCCAGCTCTTTCTGCCTTGTTATATTTGAATCTCAGTGGATGTAATATATCTGATGATGGGTGTGAGAAGTTTTCCCGTGAGTAGCATTAAGATTGATATATTGCGCGGTTTATTGAGAATATATCTATTATGGTTGTTTACTTTACTATTTATTGAAAGAAGAACCTTGCCTTACACTTTTAGCATACCTTTTTTGTAGGATTTAGGAACTTAAAAGTGTTAAACTTGGCATTCAATGACATCTCAGATGGGTGCTTGGTGCACTTGAAAGGTTGGTGTTTTTCACTCCCCGACACAAGTTTGAGAACCCTTGATCTTGAATTTCGGCTTTGTCTTCATTTTCTATCAATGGAAGAGTTTGTTGAGTGTTAGGGTTGAGCCTTATATGATACGGAAGCATTCCAATTCTGTTAAAATTTATTAACTGCAGTCTCCGTGATTCATTTAGGTATTTGGGATGTGAGATCATCCTCATCCTTCTATGCACAAGATAGAAATGATTAATTTCTTATTAATGTATTAATGTTCTTGTTGACAATTAAGCTTGAGAAATATTATTTGTCAACAAAGAATTTAATCGTTCCTACAATGTTCACTTCTGCAACTGCTTGGAGCATTGGGATTTCATGGCTAGTTCATGAAATTGTGTAAAAGAAGTTTGAGAGTGCATGCATGGGATATCTTGAATAAGTTATCACATATCTTGGTCTGCTGCTTGTGTTTATGTTACATTTTGAATAATGGTTTCTATACATAATTATTGATCTTGGTTCAAGCAGGTCTGACAAGTTTGGAAAGCTTGAACTTGGACTCGTGTAGGATTGGTGATGAAGGGCTGGTTAACTTGACAGGTTGGTGTTCAAATGCTTTCCCTTATTGTCTATGAAATTTCTATTCTGTTGTCTTGATTTGCAACCATTCTGCTTCCTACCAAATTGGCCTGGAAAAAGATTTCTTTTATGTAATACTTGCACAAAATACTTGATTTTTTGTGTTTCCTTTCTTTGCATTTAGAGACGGTAAAATTACTGCTTGCTTGTGTGCCATGTGATTTAACACCAGAGCTGCTCCGATGGCTATATTTGCATTTAAAACCTCACCCAACACATGCAATTAATTTTCCGTAGTTTGGCTTGTGGGTCCCTCATGTTTATGAACTGTGTGGGTTGCATGGTCTATTGAAGGCGCTTTTGATGTACATTTTTTTGCTTGATAAAAGGGGAAAAAAATAGACAATCCTTCCCATCTGACATACTAGTTTTTTATCTGGGCAACATGAAATAAATTAGTGGGGTCATGTTGCTAACATCTCTTCAGGTAGTTGTCTTTTTGAAAGTGTTGTCACTGCATTGCACAAAGACTTGCATGGCAATCTTGCTAATTCAGCATGGTTTATTGTTTTCATTTGCATATAAGATTCTAGGTTTCTTTCGTTCCCTTTGTATTATTATTTCTCCATTTTTTCTCTATTATTTTTTCTCTATTTGTTTCGCCCTTCATATGTAAATAATACTGAAATTTTGAATATGCAATGCTCTGATGTTTAGGCCTTCGGCATCTGAAATGCTTGGTGTTATCTGATACTGAAGTTGGAAGTAATGGACTTCGCCATCTATCTGGTTAGATTTTCACCTTCTATTTATTTGCAAGTTATGAAGTATAAACCAATTATATGCAGATTATGGAATATGGCTGGTTTCCATATGTTTTTTTTTCAATAAATTCAGTGGGTTATTGATGTAGACTGCATTCTGTTGATAAATTCCATGCATGTTTGTTTAGCTGCACTATTGTTGTTGAAGATTTTATCGCACCAAGGAAATCTTATCTGGGAGCCTTGTCAAGCTTAATTTCTTGTTCTTTGTTATAGGATTAATGGGTTCCTAGGGCCTTTTGGATTCAATTTATGTTTTAAACTTTTATGTAGTTATTTTTTAACTTTTGCTTCCGGAGCAAGTTGTTTGAATGATATAAATTATCACAAAACCAAAAAATTTTAAAAATAAAGTTTGGATAATATCATGGTCTGGAGAAAGTGGTTTGTTTGAATCAGTATTTGAATTTGATTAGTTTCTTTAGCCAAATGTTGGTTTGCATGGAGATGGGTGGTACGTTAGACATTTTTTTTTTTTTGATAAGTATGGTTGGTACATTAGACATAATCAGCATATCTAGATTACAGTTGTGTTTTTTTCCTCTCGTTTTCTTTGCAGTGATGGTGTGAGTTCTTTGGTGCGTGTATAGCACTGTGGACCATATCTCCACATATAAACTCCCTTTTCTTAGCCAACTTGTGCATGCTATATATTTGGTTGAGTGTCTCTCGGCTTATGAAAGCCCCAACAAGAGATCAAAGCAGAAAGAAAAGCTTTTTGTGCTATCCCTGGCATCTTTTGCAGATTTTTATTTATTTATTTTTTAATTCTTGTTCTTCTCATTTATCTTAGGTGTATTTCCTTTTTATGCTTACTGTGTACTTGGGTTGCGGCCCTAGTGCTTGCTCATCTTAATAAACTGTCTTTTCCAAAAGATTTTTCTGGTAACCTGAAATTTTGTTGGTTGGTATCCTGTTAGGTTTGACCAATCTGGAGAGTTTAAATTTATCATTCACTATCGTTACTGATGGAGGTTTAAGAAAATTGGCTGGACTCTCATCACTTAAATCACTCAATTTGGATGCTCGCCATATCACAGATACTGGACTTGCAGCTCTTACCAGTAAGTGATTTAGTGGACCCTGTGTTTGAATGTGAACATAATGGAATTGGGATGATCAACATTAGCAAGATTCATGTGGTGGGAGCAATCGATATATATATATATATATATATTTTTTTTGGTTGTAATTTGAACCATTTAAAAAATGTTTTCTTTTGGGTCAGTAGATGCTGAATAATTCGTTTATGTTCCTACTCATTATAAATGTTTCAATAACCTAGAACAAACGTGTATATTTGGGCTACTGAGCCTCTTAATGGTCATAACTGAGTTATGATATGAATGCGAGTCCTCAAGCCTTATAAAATTCTATCCTTTGTTTTATACTGCAAAAGCAGCTCATTGTGGATTGCATGATTACTACATAAATGTTCAAATTTTTTTTTTTTTTTTCTAAACTTAGTGACGCACTTTCATGCTTTTTATTACGCAGGTTTGACTGGATTAACTCATCTTGATCTTTTTGGAGCTCGTATTACAGATGCTGGAACAAACCATCTGCGAAGTATGTTAGTTAGCACACTAATGCAGTTGCCAATCTTAACAAATTTCTTTAGCATACATAGCATTCGTGGGCGCCCTGAATTATGTCTGAGAGAACAATGCTGAGTACTATATTAATTATACCTATGTTATTACATCCTGATATCTAATTAAACTCAAAAGAGACCGGGAATACTATCAGATACTAATTATAAAACATGGAAACAGATTACTTGCAAAAAAATATATGCAAATTGTTCCCCCGTTGATGATTGAATATGAGAGCGCACTAGTTTAGAACTATGAATAACGACAGGCCTTACCCAACTTAACAAGCAACATTCTTGAAACGATTTGAACTTCGGTTTTGCAAATGATTGGCGAGTTCTGATTTAGATTAATTCTCATCTTTTTTCTTCCTTTTGTATGATGAATCAGACTTCAAGAACCTGAGGTCCCTGGAAATATGTGGTGGTGGCCTGACAGATACTGGTGTCAAGAATATCAAGGATCTTTCATCCCTGATGGTGCTCAATCTTTCACAAAACTCCAACCTGACAGATAAAACCTTGGAGTTGATTTCTGGTAGCTCCATGAACTTTTTTTTTTTTAAATTTATGCGGTAGAAAGAAATGCATTCTCGTGTGGCTCATAATAGAAATATTAGTCCTGAAATTTATGTGGCCAATATTATCTCTAGCATGTATTGAACAGACCACCAATATGCCTGCATGGATTACCTTAAAGGCTTTGTTTTTTTAATTAAGCCGGGGCACTTGTATTAAATGGTTACTTATGGATCATTTACTGCAAATGGAAAACATGGAGTGCTACACAGTATATTAGGGCGCACTATCATTCAACCAGAAGTGGAGTTGACAAATTGACTTACAAGAAAATGCTTTCCGTATTTTTTAAATGAATATGCTTTTCTTTATAATGGGAACCAAGCTAAATATTTAAGAAAGACTTTGTGGCTCCAGCTTTAAAAAATTATATTGGTTACACTGTTGGCACGGTACAGCCTGTTGAAGAATCTACAGGCCCACTTATATTCTTAAACACTGTTTGGGGACGAACTTTTCATGAACAATATTTTGACCCACTGTCTACGTCTTTATAGGGATTTTGTTGGGGTTTCTTCTGTTCATCCTCTCACATCCTTCCTTCCATGTGAATGCAGGCCTGACAGGATTGGTCTCTTTGAATGTTTCAAACTCTCGCATCACCAGTACCGGACTGCGCCATTTGAAAACTCTGAAGAATTTGAAATCACTGACAATGGAGGCCTGCAAGGTGACAGCAAATGATATTAAGAAGCTACAGTCAACTGATCTGCCTAATCTGATGAGCTTCCGCCCCGAGTAACCATGGAGGTGCGTAAGATTTGTGTCTTGTTGGGGGTAGCTATGTATTATAAAAAAATAAAATTGAGGTGAGGAGACGTTTGAGGTACAGTAGATATGACATGAAGGGTATTAGAGAATGTGGCTTGGGAAGTAAGCGATGTAGGAATTATCCCCCTAATGCTTTGTGTGAAGCATTCTTTTGAATCAAATGTGGTGCAAAAGAAAATGTAGATAAAAGCTTCCTTGGCATATGGGTCTCAGACGCTATTATCTTCAGCCGTGGTTTTTATTTTTTATTTTTGTACATATCATGTGATGTTGCCTGGTATCGCACTAAATTTATTGACATATAAATAAATATCTGCTGCAGTTCCCTTTTTACTTAATGTCTTCGGTTCTTGATTGATGGCCCTATCTATTAAAATCTCTGTTAGTTACTTGCTGCTCTCCTCTGCTCCTCTTCTCTTCCTGCAACTCAAACCCTAATTATTGCTGAAGATAACAAACGTTATTTTGCTGCAGAATATTATATGCATGTTCTGAACAAAGGCTTTACAGATGAATTTAGTTCTTTTCTGGTCATGAATAGCGTTAGGCATGGAAAGAAGGCAAGCTAGGGCATCGTTAATTTTAAGTGGGTACACCAAGCTTTCAAATAATTGGATTGTTTTCCATTAACGAAAATGACGATCTTTTCTTATTTGTTTGCAAGCACGCAACTTGCAGATGGTGCTAAAATCGTTTAAAAGATATTGGGTGCCAGATTTTTAATACAAACAGCATTTAGAAATGTAGAAGAGTTTGGGAGGAAGGTGTGTAATTGGTATGGGTGTAAATGGTTTGGTCTGATCTGAAAAAAATGTGGATCAATTTCATTCGGACAAAAAAAATTTCATCTTGGACTAGACCGAACTCTTATTTAGTCCATGTCGGTCCGGTCCAATTCTATCTATAAGCGGTCCGGTCCGGTCCAGAGGTACTTGATATGATTTTATGGATTAAATTTAATTCAAAATTTTGCAATGATGAAAAATAATTTTTAGCCTAAATTTAATTATTTTCAGTTCAGTTTATGTATTTATCACAGATTATTTAAGTTAAATAATATTAAAAAAAAAACTTATTCTTAAAACAATTGGCAAAAAATAATAATAATCTTAAAAAAAAAAAACTCATCTTAATGCCTCTATGACTAATAACACTATTATATTAGTATATTATAAATTTATATGTTAGTAAATAATGATAAATTAGTAATAATATATTAAATAATAATAATACACTTATTACTTATAAGTTATTAGATTCTTTATTAATACTCTATATAGATATACTCTAATTTATATTTTTATATTACAACTAGTCAACTATTGTAAATTATAATATGTTAATATTATAAGAGTATATATAATATATTAATATATCATACTATCACTCTTAATCTATATTAATATTAATATTATAATTTATATACTATTATTTATATATAAATATATATATATATATATAGTGTGTGCATTCGATCCGATCCGGGGGGAGAAATACTCTGGACTGGAATTGGATCGAAAATCTTCAATTCATACAAAAAATTGTATAGATCAGACCGGACCGAATTCCATCTAGTTCCAGTATGGTCTACCAGTTCGGTTTGGTTTTCTTACACTCCTAGTAATCGGTCTGGGAGGAGGGGTGATGGATTGAAAAGTTTGGTCCATTTTTTTTGGACAAGACTGTTAGCTATTGATCCGGTTGATTTGATTCAGTCCATGAACATCTTTTTTCTTATTTATTATAGAAATTAATACAAAAAAATAATAAAATTAGTAAAATTTTAATTAAATGGTGTCTTTTAACAATTTATATATGATTAATGAATATATAGTCGTTGGTGATCTCTTAAATGTAAATTAATTAACTTTATACCATCAGTGTGTAAAATAATATATTATAAATGTTGGAGCTAATGTAATGGCACTTGGCAGTTTCCGGTAGTTGGAGTTGCCTTGATGTCAGAAACGTGTCCAGTTCACAGTGCCAGGCGACTCAGATCCAAAACGCAGCATATCGAGATCAAGGCCTACCTACAGGCGGCTACTGCATAGTTAGCTCTGTTGCATCAACTACCTGAAAGAAGCCTTAGTCAAATATATTATACGGGTGATTTAAATTAGAAGATGAGATGCGTTTAATTTTAAAAATTAAATAAAATATTATTATTTTAATATTATATTATTTTGAAATTTAAAAAAAATTTATTGAAATTTTAAAATGTTGTATTGAAATTTTTGTTTTGTATATAAATTTAAAAAAATATAATGATGATTTTGAGATGAGTTGAGCTCATCACAACTCATCTCCTAATCCAAACCGAGCCCTTGATATGCTGAGTTAAGATTTGTGTAAATATGAGTTGAAATGAAAATTTGAAAAAGGTGTCAAGAAAGATTTGAATCACTTGCTGAACAGATTATGCAAATGAGATTTCCACACGAGTTGGCGGCAATGGCCTTTCATAACCGAGTGAAGGAAAAGTATAACAGTCACACTTAACTCCTGGTTTGGATTTGGAGTTGAGATAAATCTTAAAAGTTGAATAAAATATTATTATTATTATTTTAAAATTTAAAAAAGTTGAATTAGAATTTAAAAAAAGTGTAGTGAAATTTAAAAAAGCTAAATTAAGATTTATATTTTGTATGAAAATTTGAAAAAATATAATAATAAATTTGAGATGAGTTGAGACAAATTCGTCTCCAAATCCAAATGGGCGCTTAATTGGCTATTTGAAGGTGTTGAAGCAGCAGAAAAGTACTGGGATCAAAATCTGGTAATACTGGATTGGCATTTAAATTTGGATTAATCTAAAATATGACATAATTACGTAACATTATATATGGAGCCATTGCAAATATCAAAAGATAGGAAGATATTACTAATTTATTTAGTTTTAATCAGAAGAAATATTTAAAATAAATAAAAAATATTAAAATGATATAAACAAATAGATAAATTGATGTATGACCAACCGCCTCCCCTGAATTTTGCGCCTACCAATGGTTCCTTTTTGGACCATTTTTCAGAATTTTTTTTTTTGTTTTGTTTCTGTTTTTTTTTTTTTTTTTTTTTTTTTTTTTTTTTTTTAACAACCTCGAGGTTCTTGGCCCAAAACTAATTTAGTCCACTTTTTTTTCATAACTCGGTCCAGAGCTAAGTTTCACCGATATAATAGTATTTCATCCGAGTAATTCCACATCCAATCATATGTAACCATCACATAATCCTTTTAAAAAATAGTAAAATTCACTACTAAAAAATTAACTTTTTTCATGTCAATCTCATGCATTATTCGTTTTTTTCAAAATGATTACACAACGATATCCCAATTCACGATTGCATCTATATATTTTCTTATTACACACTTGAAAAATTAAAAAAATAAATTATTTTCCGGTTAAACTCCTCGCTTCCCATTCAGAGGACCCGACATGAGTAGAAATACAGACAAATGTTGTGCATTCAAGACAGGCAGACACTCCGGAATCTGATATTTGCGGGTTGGAGCTTCTATGTGTTTCTATATATATATATATATATATTATTCATTGTGCATTTGGGAATTTCAAGACAAGTAAATAATGACCAATTAGACTGCATTGATTTGATACCTATCACATAATTTGTACTTCAATGATTCGTAGCAGAGATTTGAGAGGAAAAAGACATTCTTTTTCGAAGAATTTCCTTCCAAAAACTAAATTGACCTTCAACTATTAATACTACTACAGCATTTACCTTAGAATCTGATTAAAAATGTCAAACTCTACACATTTTGTAGCGTCCTTCCTTGAGTAAATTACATGTCATGACCCGCAAACTGCATAACATGCAAATACACAAGCCAGATATATCTTAAAGTTGAAGTCTTGAGACTCGATAGATCTACATTGCTTATATTAAAGCAAAACAAGTGATGTACAGCATACCTGAATTCGAGACGGGCCAGCAAGCGAGCATGTAAAAGAACTTCTCACTGGCAGCTGCTTGATCATCTCTGGGCTTGGTCTGAGCCCGAAGCTCCAACCGGAGAAGTAGTTGGCACACTGCTTGCTGACCCATTCTCAACGGGTGGTGGGACACCCCATTTGCCTTCAGATTCAAGCGGTTCAAAGACATGAACTCCCCCATCTGACAGCCCTAATGCAAATTGATTTGGTTCTTGTGGATGTGCCGCAATCACGAGCGGTTGTACATTAGAACTGCTGCATTGAGCAAACAAAGGATCATAATCTACCACTCGTATAGGTACATAAGTGCAGTAAAAAAAAATAAGTAATTGCAGAAAAAGATGCATATTGAACTGACAAATTGTTTAGCGTTGGACAAGCAATTTACCAGGTCAAAGATAGGCTTGATCAAAATTTAGATGTCAATGCAAAGAATCTGACATATTTTGGAGCCTCAGCTTCAGCAGGCTAGTAAATTATCTAGGGTTAAAAATATTGAGGGAATTAAACCTTTTCGACAACTACCACTTGTTCTTCACTTTGCACACAGAACCATCAACTTGTAAACCTTATTATGACTCTCAATTCTCAGTTGTCCGTGGATTCAATTATCAAGAAGTATATTCACAGCTTCTTGTACCTAAGTTTCAGCTTGCATCCCAAAACATCTATTATTTTCAATGTGTGCCGTCGCTTTAGATTGCCGGTTAAAATTATGCCACTGCGGCAATTATTTGTTCATATGAAGGATGGGGAAGCAAATTGAAAAATATACATAGTTTAGGGTCCAACTTGAGACTTTTGATGGTTTGGGATGCAAATTGAAAAACAAGTGGTAGTTTGTGTAGTTTTTCCAAAAAAATAAAATCTAAAAAAAGCAATGGAATGTTTAGAAAGTTTCCAATGTCTATGAACTTCTAGTTGCATTTATAATTCCTAATATACTAAGAGACATTAAAAAACAAAAACTTAATCTTTAACGTAAAAGAAGGAATTTGCAAGAGAAGATGAATTCTTCTTAAGTATGAAAGTCTCAGCTGAACACATAATACATGAAATAGTTGAGTTTTGATAGAGATATGTGAGACTTCATTAAGAATCTTTTAGTGCATAGGGCTCAAAGAAGTTTTTGACCAATATTTTTGGGTCTCGCAAAAGTAGGGGACCCAATTATCTAACATGGCCAAGATTGGTTGGGTGGTGGTATGGTGAGAAGGTTATATCATTATTACCATTGGCAGTATATTTTTAGTTTGAAGAAAATATCTGTGCACAATACTTCTAATTGGTATGGATATCCTACACAGTGGAGGAATTGATCAAGGTGTTAGATGCTGAAAGGTTTAATTCCACCATTCAGATACACCGAGGAAGTGAACAATAACAGCAACAAAAAGATGAACCCAATCTAAGCAAAGCTGGAATTTATCTGAAATAAACCTGAGTTGGCTTGGCCTAGGTAAAGTACCTGACACTAGAAGGAAGATAAGCAGGGGGATTGATTCGACATCGTAGTCTGAGATTTGCAGCACTAAACACACAGACTGTCGCATCTAAGAAGCTGGCATATATCAACTGGCTATCACATGAGAATGTTGCATGAGAGATGGGGGCAGATTCACGTGGGACCACCCACTACAGATAGAAGAATTCATATTAGAACAAAAAGAAGAGGGAGGGAACAAAAATGTTATTTCCAAAATATAAAACACTTTGGATATTAAAATACCTGCTTGACACATTCGAGTTTTGTTGTTTCATATATGGCAAGCTGAGTTTCATGTGCAACCAGAAAATGTATCTGATCCTGATGGAACTGTACACGAGTGTCTGACTGTGCAGGAGTCCTTCCAGCTGGAAGCTGCAGAGATCTAGTCTTCTGCTTTTCCCATCCATCAGAGCTCCATACACATAGCTGGAGAAAGTATCGTACCATTTATGTGAACCAACATAAAAATCCTTCTAGAATTGGGAATTATTGATCATGCCCAATTCAAAATATAGGAGTAATTTGTTGATAATAGTACCTCGAACTTTAATGATTGTTTGGAAAAATTAATGTTACGGTTAATTACAGGAAAAAAAAAATCATTAGTTAAAGCATTGCATCTCAGACAAGAAATACGCATGATCGTTATCTTGAAATTATTTAAAGATGCCACACAAATAAGTTGAAACATTGATTAATCCTTTTAATAGTATAAAGGGTGAATTGGCAGGCCTTTAAGATAGTAGAATCAACTTTTAGCTCTGCCTTGCTGAAATCGAATGATGCTTGCAGATTCATTACAGAATAAGATTGGGGACTTTGATTAGGTTGAATCAAAAGTTCAAGTGATCTAAAACACAAAACCGTATTACAAAACACCTCTGAATAAAAAATTATTACCTGAGCGTCTGCTCCAGATGAAACTAGAACATTCAGTACATGAGAAAATCCAAGGCCAGTTATTCTTTTAGAGTGTCCTTTAAGCTTGCTCTTAACCTGCATCAAGAAAATGTAAGTAAATAACATTTCAAACCATGAGTTCTATTGATTGTGACAATATGCAGCATCATACTTCATCTACGCGAACATTGTATATCTGAATTGTGGAATCATCCATGCCAATTGCGATAATGTTGTTATCTTGAGGATGGAAAGCAAGAAATGTTGCTGCAGGTGGTGGTGGCATGAAAGTTGTCATTGTCTGCAGTTACCAAAAGAAACTGAAATTGATCAGATTGAAACAAGAAAAGAAAATAAATGTAAATGCTACACAGGACTTATGGCTTACCTTAAATGTCATCATATTGAACAAGGAGATCTTTCCTCCAGATGCCGACATAACATAAGAATCATTCTTGGACAAAGCAAAGCAGGGTACGGCCTCTTCAGGACTAGTGTCAGAAACATCATTGGTCATTAAAATTCCACTTGTTGGTTGCCATAATTGAGGTGGCACACTAGCAGTTGCCTGCAAGATAAAGCACCATTTTCGTGGATAAAATGTAATGAGTTTCGTTAGGTCTATGATGAAAGAACTACAAAGGGTTGACACCTCATACCTTTCCAGAAGCATTACGATCACTTCGTTGCCATTTCCAGAGAAGATGAATGGCATTTGATGCTAATGCCAGAATGGCATTACCTGAATTCGTATATATTAACCTTGATATCTGTAATAATCATGGAGAAAGCTAATGAGGATACTTTGTTGGAGACAGGATGGAATATGATAAAAATGAAAGAACACGTCTCCTTATAGGAGACTTAAGGGTGACTTACGTTTCACACCATTTTAATTATATTATATATATATTTATTTTAATAGTTTTATATTTATATTAAAACTCTGGGTAATTAAAAATAGAGATACTACTCATTTAAAAGCCAAAAGTTATATTCATTGATGGAAGGAAGCAACACTTAGTGGAAAGGGGTCTTAGTCTATCTATAAATAGGGCTTGTGATTCTCCATCAGTTACATCCATCAACGTAAAGATAGACTGAAAATCTCTACCAAATACTCTCCCTAAATAAATCTGTGAGGGTTCATAATCAATAAGCAATCGGTTCCTATGCATACTTGATCAACAATGGCTAGAGGTAAGTGTTCTAACGATTCTTTTATTATGGAATGTCCTCCCAAATTCTTACAAAAAATTTATGAGTCAAAATTAAGTTGAAAGCTCATGAGTTGATCTAATACAGGATAGCCCAATATACAAAAACGAAAGGCCAGGTATATTTAGCAATCACATTGGTACAAATGGAAATTTTTTACTGTTTAAGATGAGGAGACAGTAGCAAAATGAGAGTTCAATAGAATATGTCTATATATCCTGAAATAACCATTATAAATTACAGCAGGCTAAAAGTTGAAGAAAAATTAAAACAGCTGCATAACATTTAAATGCTAGACAGCTTGAGATCCCATTTTCCGCTTCTTGAATTCGAATCCCCTTCTAATTTCTAGTAATAAACAAATGCTGAGGAGCACCATAACCTACTATAGATGTTTACAGTTCATGAGCCTTTAGTTAATATGAATGTCGGCTTTCTTTTCAAATTAATACTTATTTGTGCCAACTTATCATCTTCAAATTAGCACAAGTAATTTAGCCCCAATATGCTGACTTCCTTAGTTGGAAGTATATTAAAATTAACAAATACTACCCCCTTTAGTTAATTAATCCTCTTGATCCTGTTATCATGTACAGCATCAAATTAAGATTAAAACTACATCTATTTTTTCATCAATAATAAAGTGCTTTATCATTGCGCTGTCCACCCCCTCTTTTTTTTTTTAACCCCCTCTAGCTTGTAGATCATTCTTTCTAGTAGGTTTCCTAGTTCTTATTTCAGTATCATTTCATATTGTACCAATCACATTTTTCTTTCTTTTATACTACATCAAACAACTCTTCCTTTTGCAAACATTATATCATTCCTATTAAATTTTTTTCTCTACAAATCCACCTATTTTGTGCAATAACCTTCTTACTATAGTTCGACTTCTGCTAGTATGATACACCTGAACAAGGCAAGGACAATCCCTGTGTTAACTGGATCTTAGCACTCGGTTTTTTCTACCTAAAGGTATTGAGAAAAGTAAATGAGGGATTTGGCTCCTTCCTGCCTTTAAGATGGAGTCTGATAGGTGAATTGCCAGTGTCTAATCAAGACCGATGGCTGTGACTCACGTGCCAATCCACTCCGTTTTCAAGGCAAAGGGACATGAAGTAAACCGTAAATGATCCATTGAGTTTGAAGCAGATGGAGCAGCTTTTGCAAGGCAAGACAGCTTTTGAAAGTGAACTTATGCATATGCTAGGCTAAACTGGCCAGTCACAAAGCATTCATCAATTGAAAAGTACCAACTTTATTCTACTAATCTTATGTTATTGCATGCCTATGCTCAGATACTTTTTTTAAGTAAACCGCTAAATCATATTAATACAAATAGGCATAGCCCAAGCACAATTATTTATGTATTATAAAGATAAGAATTCCCATGACTGGCATGAAGCTAGCTTGATTAATTATTCGAGTCTTTAGGTAATTACACCTACAAATTCATCGTCAGTTGCAATCACAAAGTTTATTCTCACTAACAAGAAGATTACCATGCTATCCAACTAATATTTATGTACTCGAAGGAGTTTTGATTAATGAAAAGAACAGGAGTAATGTAGCTAAGTGCACAGAAAGACACCACAAAAAAGTTCATAATGCTTCTAAAGCTTTATTTGAAATAAGCACCAATGAGCATGAAAGAATGTAGTTAAGCACAGCACATATCAATACATTGTAGAAGAGGAACACATTGTTGCTGAACTAGCTGAAGTGCCTTAGGAAGAAGATAGCCAGATTGCAAATATAATCAAACCACTGTTATGTAAAAGAAACTCCCAAAAATAAAGCCAGTTAGCAAATATCACACCTTGGTTACTCTCAGGTTTTCAGGAAGCCTTAAAGATCGACATTGAGATGGTTCATTGATTTCAGTGAGCTTCCAGATCTTGGATTTGTCATTAGATTCTTCTGTTATTCTAGGTTTCACATCCCCCATGTTCCGGACATCCCCATTCTGGCAAGATTAATGTCAATTTAATATATATTAGAAAAAGAATAACATGATACAAAATGCATTTAAAAAAAGATTAAAAAAATATGATATCTATATTTTCTGTGATTGAATAGTAATTTCTATCCAAACTATGACAAGCAGAAAAACTATGATGGTCCAACTTATATAAATTTTATATATGAAGTGGGAAAAGTAAGTGCCACAAACCATTCCGGCAATAGCAACCATAGAGGCACCTCTGTCTGCAAGTCCAGCACTAGTCGCAGCAGCTGAAATTGGGTTTATTGTCGGCTGTAACAGATGTCACGCATGGACAAGATTAGTTCATGCTGAGGTGAGGTGTCACAACAACTAATGAGTAATGAGCTGATAAAGCTACCTTCGTCATAGCTTCAGATGCTCTTGAGGCATCATAAGAAAGATTTTCAACGGTGCGTAATAACTTACTGCCATCTGCATTTGCCAAAATCTTAATTCCATTTTCATTGGCAGAAACAGCCAAGAGATTGCCATCCCTGTTGAAGCGGATACGTGGGCTTGCCTAGGAAGTAGAAAAGACAAAATTCAGCAACTATTATTACAAAGGGACACACTTTCAATTTATACTTTAACTTTATGGACTTACTGGGAGGCCTCCGTCAGCATCAACAGTAGTCAAAAGTTGAATGTTGTCCATATCCCAAAATTTGATAGAGAAATCATCACCAGCAGCTAAAAACCTGTTTTTAGTTGTATCAAATTGCACCACACCCAAAGAATGCTTACGGAATCCTTGATAGGTCCTTTTCACTGCCCCTTCACTTTCATTCCATTCAACAATAAACGAATCCCCATCTTTACTTGTCCCACATGAAAAGAGCCTGAAATTTCCACAAACCACCCACACAAAAAATAATATATAAAAATACAAATACAAACAGACAGACAAAAACAAAGGTTAAAATAAATTTAAAAAAAAAAAACCCTATTTAGTTGACCATGCTCCCACCAAAGAGCAAAGGACAAGCAGCACCAACACAACAGGTCCATTTTATTACCTCGTACCATCAGCACTATAAGCCATTGTCGTGCACCAGCGACCAGGAGCATCATAATCAACTCGAGATCCCAAGTTATCATACAACCATGCTTTTATCTTTCCATCCAGTGCAGTTGAAAAGATAAACTAAGCATAAAGGCACAAAAAGGGTGTTAGGAACAAAAAAACTGGGACTTAAAGAAGAATACATGAAAGGAAGGCCAAACCAATAACCACAATAAGCTCAAAGCATTCAGTGGAGGACCATAGCCAGCAAAAAGTTTACAGTAAAATCCTATTACACAACCCTGGTTTCCCAAGGACATGTAGCATTCTCATGGAAAAGTATTTGTCGGTCTGGTGCACCCACCAAAGTGGCTTTGTTTGTATGGACTGCTGCTCTTGGAAAAATTCTTACCACATATAACTTGAGGAAGAGGGGCATTATCATGATGGATTGGTGTTGTTTGTGTAAGGCTCACGGTGAATAAGTGGATCATCCATTATTGCATTGTGAGGTGACACGGGCTTTGTGGAATGTTGTTTTCAGTCGTGTGCATGTTGGGTGGGTGATGCCGGAAAAGGTAATTGATTTACTTGCTTGCTGGAAAGGAATCAAAGGCTGTCCACAGGTGAAAGCTGCATGGAAAATGATTCCATTGTGTATTATGTGGTGCATTTGGTCGGAGAGAAATGAGCGTTGCTTTGAAAATAGAGAACGAACTATGGAGGAGCTCCAGGAGTTTTTTCTGCATACTCTTTTATTATGGTTCTCAGCCATTGTACCCTCTGGTAGCAATGTGCATGACTTCTTGTCTTTTAATTCAAACTCATAGAACGTAACCAGGTGCTTTCTTTGTATACTTCCCGTGTACTCAGGCTATGTCTTGTTATATTCTCATTAATAAAAAGAGGTTTATTACTTATAAAAAAAAAACTAAAACAATCAGAACAAAAAAAAAAGTCACAAATGAAAATGATACCTGAATGTTCTCCTTATAGTGAGGACAGACGGAATAAACAGCAGCCTCATGACCTTCAAAAGTATACTGCTTTGCACCAGTATTAGCATCCCACACCTACAATTACCAGACAAGATTGGGAAGGAATGGCAAATTTACCTCCACTCAAAACATCAAAATGACCAAACAAGCAACAAGACCAACTGACCTTGATGGTCTTATCATCACCACAGGTTATCACACAAAGTTGCTTGTTTGGGTGGGAGAATGCTATGTCATTTACTCCGCCAACATGAGCATCAATCTATATCAGCAAATTTAGAGCAACTTTCAGAATAGCATCTCAAATACCACAGAAGGTAACGTGCAAAAAGAATGAAACGGAAAAATTCATATTAGATATACCTCCAGGTGCTGCTGTATATTATCATTCCCATGATAAGAATATATTTGAACGATGTACCTGGAGTATGCAACTCCTGTAATTGGAATAGAAAGAAGACATCATCTAATTGTCCAGTTCACCTTTAAGATATATATTGGTTGTGTACATGGAGTGAAAAACTCCAGTGTATTAGGCATACCAAACAAAGCACCATCAGGGCTCCAAATCACACGGTTAACAGATACACCAGGATCTTTAACCAGAGCTGCCTGAAATCCATCAATATCAACAAGTTCCAATTACTCTACTATTATAGGCATTAAGGATATAGCACTTTAATTTCTTTTTAATATGTAACATTAAGGATATAGAATGAACATTAACTTAATGAAAGACAAAAACAAGGGACACACCTGTGGCATTGAACATGCACTGGGATCCCAAACTTTGAATTTCCTCAAAACTAACCGCTCCCTAGAACCAACTTCCCACAGCCCAATGTCCCCAACATTGGTACCAACTGAAGCACAACATGCAAAATACTCAATGGAAAATTCCTAAATAAAACACTAAACACTTGTAGGAAGGAAATATATCATTTAAAACACTTGGCAGCAAGCTTAAATATTTATAGATAAAATCAAGAGAGGCTTTAAAAGAGAGCCAACCAAGAAGTAAAGTTTGTTGATTAGGATGAAAATCCATGCTCATGGGAGATGATCCTTGATTTAAGGTCCGAGCGACAGTTTTTGGCAAGTCATCAGGCGCATTAAATGGCTGACCATGACCATGACCCTGGAATGTTACTGGCAACACATTAACGGGCAGATTAACCTGCACATATTGTTGAAAATGCAATCAAAGTTACTTTTTCACTTGTAATCATGGACAATAAGTTTAAGGACATGAGGAGTTATGTGAAAACATGGAAAATAAATTTACGGACATGAGGAGTTATGTGAAAACAAGATGTCTCAACCCAGTGAACAAAAATATCTTTGCACGAGTATAATACCTCATCAGTAATCCCCATTGGTCTAGCTCTTTTAGAAACATGATCAGACTCCCCAGATGGGTAGTCTAGAGAAGGGTTAGTTGGAGGAGTCCTTGGATGCTTCAAAGCAGCTGTTCACGTCAAAGAAACACTTCCATGGTGAAAATTGGAACTGTAAACATTTTATATCTGGAAAAAAAAAATTGCAGATGTACTCAGTAGCCGATACCCAAACAAATGAATATAATACCTGAGATTGATGGAGCACCAAGACCAATAGCTCCTCCAGAAACTGTTGGATGAGTTACAGTGGAAGGATTGGACATCCAACCTGCAAGAGGCGTTGGCACAGGTGCTGGTGCAGGTTGAAAAGGCTGAAAACACATGTTGAAGAAAATTAACGAAAGGCTGTAAAAATACAACTAAGTTGACATTGCAACCAATCAATCTGTAACCTACCCCATGTGCACCTAAGTTAGGGAAACCCCCAGCTTTTGGTAAGGATCCAAGCAGTGGATTGTTTGCAGGTGATGGAGCACGTGCACCATTTGGTTGTGCACAAGAGTGATCCACGAATAGGGTTTTTATATCTGGATTTGGCCTAGGGTTTTTACATAGTTGGTGCTGCCAATTCAAGCTGCAATTTACAATAATAAATCAGATTGTAGAACTTAACTAACTTGAGTGTAAGCTTACGACGAGCAGTGAAGTTAATGAAGTTTCTCTGAAACTGATATAATTCCGAGCACCCTAGACTGTGAAGCATATAATTCATGCTGATATTCAGAGACAAACAACTCTTGGCATCACTGGAAAGTTTATTATTGTTGCATTGTTTATCCCAGCATTCATGGCACAGTCCCAACTTACAGGGTGGGATCAATCATAAAAGAAATGGTCAAGAGATCATGATCATTAGCTATAATTATAAAATATTCATTTCAAATGCTGTTCAAGAGAAACGAAAACACCAAAATAAGTTCACTACCAATTAAAACCATCTCAAAGTCAATTTGAAGTATACAGATATTCCATTTAGATGGAAGACTAGAGCACTATAAATGAGTTACCTTTGGTTGATGAGAGTCCGTAACCTTGAATTTTTAAGGTTTGGGAATTGCAATTTATCACGGAATAAAGGATTTGCTTCAATTAGTTTCTTAAGCTCCACCAACATGATTGCTCTAGCAGATTTGGTATCTCCATATTTGGAAAGTTGCTCATTTTCTCTGTGATACAACAAACCCATTTTGACAACATTTCCTATAGTTGATTTCAAATGTAAAGTGGAAGACTTGAACACAAATTCATCATACCTAAAATTCTCCAATGTCAAGAGCTGAGTGATTTCCTTGAAAAGCTCTTCATTAAATGTGGCAAACACTTTCAAATCCTTTACTAATATATCCACAGCCTTGGAACGATCGTGCCTGTCAAAATTTAAACAGTCTCATTCACATGCTACATGTCACAGAATGTCCAAAGACAAAACAATCAATTCTCATAAAACCGACACTTAGATAATTAATAACCTCAAACTTGAAAGCTTACTTATCCAATGCCTCAAGATACTTTTGCTTCCTTATCTCAAAAAAGATTTTCATTGAGTACCGATTATCGTCCACTTTTGTGAACCCGGAAAGGTACTTCTCAACCTCCTCCCAATTACCATTTTGCACCTCATCCTCAAAATACTTCATATTAAAGAAAAACCCAGATTCCTGCTCAAGCCTATTTCATAAACAAAGCAACTGATGAGAAAAAAGTACATAATCAATTGTTCGAAGTGACTTAACAATAAAAAATAAAAATAAAAACAAAGAAGAAAGCTAAATTCTTAGTAGCTTACTTGTGAACAGTCTCTTTGAACTTTTCCTCATCAAGGAACTGTAAAATCAAGAACACAAGCTCTCTACTAAGCGACGACATGGTAGTCGCCCCGTCTTCTTCGATTCACAAAATACGAATCACCAAGAACGGCACTAGATCTGAAAAAATATCATAAGCGACAGATAAATCTGTAAAGGGGCCATCTCTGACTAGCATAATTATTGGAAAAGCAATAAAAAAAAATAGCACATAGATTCAAATCTATCCCCTGAAATAGATCAGTCAACTACCACCCATCGGACAAAAAAGAAACCCATTTTTGCACCCAAAAACATCACATGTACTTAGAAAATACCGACATGGGTGAAGCTTAACATCGGTTTAAAAAATCTTTAAAAAAAAATCAAGGGTGATATTTTTCACGGACGAGAAGGCTGCTTTTAGACCATATGGGCATCAAAGATGCAAAAGCAAACCCCCCATCCCCCAGGAAAAAATAAAAATGGGTTAAAAAATAGCAGACTTTAAAGTAAAAGATTCTAAATTTCAGAGAGAGGTTGAGAGAATTGAAGGAAGCCCTTACCTTGAAAACCAACGAACACGAACGCACAGAAGAGAGAGCTAAGAGAAGCTTTTGCTCCTCTAGAAATGGAATGGTATTACTCTCTTTCTCTCTCCCCCTCTCTCTTCCTTTCTCTAAAAACTCGCTCTCTCTCTTTCTCTCTCTAGACAATTATATAATGAGACATTGAGCTTTCAGAAATGGGGATTTTATAGGAGGCAGACAGATAAAGCAGTGATACGTAATTGTACATATCAACTGATACGTTATTTCACATATCCAAGTTATGGCGATATGTAGATTTGGTTATCAATAAGTCCAATCAAGGAGGGTCCCACTTAGCCGGCTAGACTTTGTCGAGGTCATCGGCTCGGAATCTGTAGCTGACAGCTGTCCTTCAGCTTGATTTGGACCGAGAGTTAAAGAAGAAATAATGGACTACATAAAGTACGTACGACTACCCTTCACTTCCTGCCGTAGATTTCAACCACCGGAATTTTATCTACTTACCGAAATACATCCAACGGTGCATTATCAAGGTAGAGGAACACTCGAGAAGAATTTGAAAATGTCCCAGAAAGCGATTTTTACTCTGTCTCAGATCCCTCATTAAACGACAAGCTTTCTCGGACGGGTCCCATAAACTTCGAACCCCCGAAGAGCCAAAATATTACTTTCGTTGCCATTGTTCCACTCATGGTAGTCGTACTAAACTATACATTATTATTACCATATATCACATGAAACAGTAATACCGTTCATGATTGCGATACGGCGGTAAAGAATAAATTAAAAACTTCGAATTTTTTGTTTTAAGATTATTGGAAATGATTTAGATAGTATTATTGTTCGAAAAATGTTATTACGTGTTGATTATATATAATAAATAATTTATATGACATCATTTGATTTAAAATATAATTTCTAAATTTTATAAATTAAATCTTATTATTTAAGTTATATAAATGATGATTTATTTTATACGTACGGACTTGAAGATGAGTTTTACTACATACAATCTCTTATGCATTTATTTACTTTATTAATTTGATTAATTAAAATAATTATTTATATTTAACAAATGATACAATTAATTATATTAGTAGAGTGTACAATAATATGAAAAATAATAATAATAATAATATATAAATTTGTTGAGTCTAGATTAAAATAAACAGCATGCCGGTTATAATATCTTAAACTATTTAAACATCAATCAATCAGAAAATAATAATAATAATAATAATAATAACAATGAATAAATCGTCTTAATATTTGTCATGTCAAAACTATCACTATGCATGCAGATGTTACATTTAATAAGATGATATGATATAGAATTTTGCTGTTTAAATAGTGGAAAGGCTATAAAGGAAATTAATAGTATGGTGCCGAGTATATTAAGATGATTGATGATCTGATTCATCTCACCTAATGGATTTATGTGGAGGCCCCATTCGTCACTTTGTAACATGAATTGCAACTCAAACCTTTTATTTTAAATGAAACAACTACCTACTGCCAATAATGCACGCATATTACACGTGAGTGTAACTTTTGTGTTTTCTTTTTTGGCATATACTCGCGTCACCATATAAATTGTCCATATGTGTATATTAGCAAGGAAAATAGATTACAAACGTGTCATGTTGATCAACGATTAAAAGGTGGAGTAATGATAAACATACAACCATTTTTATAATCATTATTACGATAGTACGTTAAATAAATAAAATGTATTTTTATAAAATAACATATGGTTGTATACATGATTATAACAAAAATTATACATGTATCATTATTCTAAAAGGTGAGGTGGTGAGAGTACTCGAGAGATTATGTATTCGACAATGATATATCAATTAGCGTCAAGTGAACTAAGAAAAACAATTATTATTTTTCATAGAGATAATTTATTTAAGAAAAATCATTTTTATCATTATCAATGTAATTACAGTATTTTTTATACGATATTAAATAATTAATTTATAAATAAAATATAATAAATAATTTCACATCTTAGGTAACAATGGATAAGAGAGTGATTTGTTATCACATGATGATCATACACCTACGAAGCACTAATGTTTTTACCATATAATATTATCGGTTGACAACCCTTCTTACTTACGTGCTAGGGAATAAAAGTATTATCCCTGCATTCAGCATGGTCGATTTATAAGCTTGTCTTGTTTAGGAAGTTAAAGAAATACAAAATCACTTTCAATTCAGATGTATGCATCATGAGTCATGACCATTCTTCATCGATCACCATCACTCCAAATTAAATTATGCGATTTAACCAGAAAGGTACCATATTTTTATAAAAGAATAATATCCAAAAGAGTTTTCAAATTTTCATAAAACTTTTCACACGTAGTGGGTGCGATACTAGTGGGTTGACACGTAGTAGTAGCAATAAAAATTAAAAAAGGATTTTGATAAATGTGATCGGAAAGACCTTAAAGGTTGATTTTGAGGAACTTGTATGTCCCCCTTTTTTAATAAACATGATTGGAAGGAAAAGTAAAGGTTGATCTTGAGGAACTTGTATGTCCCTCCCTCAATTTGTTTATTTTTTAATTCAAATATTTTGAAATATTTAAAAATTATATATCAATATACTAATATTTATTTTTTTAATAAATAAGTAAAAGAAATTAAAAAAAAAACTAAATATACGAGCGGTCAAAATAAAATAACATATTAATATGACAAAAAATTTATGTGCAGTACTCATTTTTTTTTATAATTTTTATGCACTCTAGTAATATAATTGATTGTATTATTTTTTTAATATAAAATAATTATTTTAACTACTCAGGAACTAAAATACAAATATATATATAAGTGCATGTGTATGCATGTAATTAGGACTGTAAATGATTAACCAATCTGCTCAATTCCTTGCTCGATACTCGCTCAACTAAACTCAAACTGAAGTCAACTCATAAAAAAAAAGAACTTGTTCATGAAAACAAAAAATTGTTTGATTAGTAAATGACTCGTACTCGATTAAAATTGACTCGACTTGACTAGATTAAGACTCGCTCGTTCATACTTGACTTGATTAAAACTTATCTATAAATCACAAATATATTTATTTCTATATATTAGTATTCTTACACACGCGCGCGCGCACCCTCACACACACACACACATATATATATATATATGCTTCTATACATATTAAATTTTTTAACATAAGTATAGTTGTTTCGAAAATTAAATTGTAATATATAACTCACTTATTTATGTCTAATCATTTATACATAAATATTGCATATAGTTCATAATGATATGTTAGTTAATTAAGTACTTTAGTGAATAATTATAGTAGTGTAATAGTTAATATTACATAAAATTTGATAGTTTCATTATATACTATAACGTGTAATCATATAAAAAAATATATTTACAAAAATGTTATAATTTTATAGTTCAATATAAATTTTATATATTAATTAAAGTTTTATTAGATTTAATATTTTATTTTAAAATCTAGTATTCTTAATTATTCAATTTATTCAAAATATATATATATAAGTACAAATAAAATTAAAGAGTATAAATAATTTGACTTGACTTGAGATTATGTTTGATTAGCTCAAATTTTGACTCAATTTGGTAAACTCACTCGAATTATTTGAATATAGCCAGACTGGATAACCTGGAAATTCAATTTGATTACAGCCCAATGTATAAGAGATCTTTTGATTCAAATGTAAGGGGCAACAAGTTTCGGTAGAAAACTGAATGCTCACGCCGTCACGCTCGCTACCCAACAAGAGCCACTGAAAAGGAAATAGAGAGTGGGCGTGAGAGTTGCGATTGAACTTTTGTTTCTAACAGAGAGATAAGGATTGGTGAAAGTGGGCAGGCGTCGTAAGCTGCCGCGTAGGAGGTTTGAATGTAAAAAATTTATAATAATTAGATAAAATAATATGTTAAAATCAACTCATTGTCCAAACAAATTTTGAATAATGTTTGAAACTGTCAGTAAGCGCGTGCGTGTCACAGCCGTAGACTTTCTAGCTGTAGCTTGTGGAATTTAATCTCCCTTTTTTATTTTTCTTTTCATTTTTCCTCAGCTGGTTGTGGAATTAAAACGGTGGGGCCGTTTTATGTATGGACCGTACGTATTTTTAAAAGCTTTTTTATTTTCCCTTTCCCTTTCCCTTTCATTTTCTTTGCCTTTAGTCAGATTTTATAAAACAATTATACTAAAAAAACTCTTTCTCATACCCCGAAACTCATGAAACTCTCGCGAGAAATTAAAGAGGATAAGAATAAACTATTATAGCTAAAAATAAAATAAAATAACATTTGGGATATTTATTTCTTTTTCTTTTGCGAGTTGTATGATTGAAGACTTTAATGCTGAAGTCACGAGATAGGACGTAGGACGTGATTCACGCATTTCTATTACGTGTAAAGCTAGGTTTGTTTTCTAGATAAGTCATCAGGTTCAAGTCCCCTATTTATTTATGAGTGAATATAAGGTTTCGGTATTGGGTCTCTTTGTACTTTTATGATAGTTTTTAAATAAAAAAAATTTTAAAAAATTATATATATTATATCTTCATACATTTTTTTATTAGTTTTATAAAAATATATATAAAATATTAAAAAAAAATTATACTATAAAAACGCAAAGGTACCCAACAGAATTACCCTTTATTTTATTATACATCAAATTCCTATTTACTTTATACAATGTGGAGAGTATCACGTACCCATTTTGTTCTCCTCTCTATCTTTTATTGTTTTGCGATCAATTGGAAAGTAATCAAAGGTAACTAAGTAGTGCACAAATATAATGAAGGTTCCACCAGCATCCAGCTAAGGGCTTGATTACTGCTTTCTATTGAATATTAGGTTTCATTTTGATATTATTTGTAAATAATAATAAATAACTTACTTATAATAATATTGATTATAATTTGAGAATATCTAATCACAATTTTGTTTTCGAATGAACTCTCAAATATTTTTAAAATATTTTATTATTATTTTTGATATTTTTTTTATTATTATTCATAATTCTTCTCAATACTTCTCAACATCCATACCAAATTTTTTGTATTTATGATGATTTGGCAACTAAAGTAGAAAACCAAAATAGACGGATAGATAGGGTTTAGATGCTCAAAAAAGAAAGAAAGATAGGGTTTAGACGGGGAGCACCTTATTTTGAAGAAATAAAAATAGGTTGAAAACCTTGGAGTTGAGACTTGAGCTTGCCTAAGGTTAATTTAATGCGATACTTTAAAATTATAAAATTCTTTTTATTAAAAAATAATTTATTTAAATAAATTATATATAATTATATCAATTTATAAATTTATTTTTTAAAATCGTGTTGTAACTCGTGTAACCCTTTAAATATATGATTTAGAACAAAATAATGATATGAATGGCTAGCTTTGCAAGTTTGAAATATGATTTAGAACAAAATAATGATATTGCTCTCCATAAAATAAAATAAAATAAAAAACCTCTCCTATATTTCATAGACATCATTGGTTCATTATAATCAAAACATCGTCTTGCCATCTATATATTCAAATATATGTGATCCGTCTAATATAGAATACTACAGTACTTATACATATATATCTAGCTATTATATATTGTTATAAGAACTGATCTGTTTATTTGGCATCAATTAATTATAGTAAAATAATTATTTATAATTAAAATTAATCCTTTTTTTTTTTATGTTGTACATATATGGAATGTGGGTGATGGGGGGAATCATCAGATGATCAATCGATGCATGACTGACTGTATAAGATGGGTGGCTTCTAATTAAGCGTCGATCATAGGGATGCTTACGTACGTAGGATCAGCAAAAATCCAAAACCCATTAATTAATATTCCAATCTCTTATATATCTAAGGATGGCTGCCCCCATTGCATTGGCCAATGGCCTCTCAAGGAGGCACTTTTCTAGATAATCATTGCCCCGACATTAAACATTTTCATCATCAATGCGCACAGTAGTACTGACGCGTTTGTTTTATTTATATAAGTTTTGTCTTTTACTCGCGTTTTATTTGACATCTTCTGTACGCATGGGGACCCGACCCTTTCAGATTTTTTGGCTGTAAAATTCAGCCATTCATTGCATTGATATGTCATCTGTCATGCTCGTGAAGTTCATAAAGGATATCAACCAAAGGCCCAGAATAGAGTACAACTGCACTGCGTTTTCATACTTATTTTTCACTTTTTTTTTTTTTTTAAGTACTAGACTTGTGGTCCGGACGGTATTGAGATAGTATTATTAAATAAAATATTATTAAATATTTATTTTTTATTATTTTTATTTTAAATTTTAAATTCTAAAAATTAAAAATTTTATTATATTTCATATATATATAATTAAAAAAATTATAATAATAAAATAAAATAAATTGAGATCATTCTCAATACAGAACAGAATAATATTATGTGTAAGTATACAAGTATTGTGTAGATTAGTTTATTATTAAAAATGAATTTTTTTTAGTAAATCTTGTATTTATATATTTATTTTTAAAATTATAATTTGTCGATGCTTGTGCCCTCCTATTAGTTCTCTGAGACCTTTTTATGCAAGATAAGGAATGAATTAGTGATCTACAATTTTAAACAGAACCTTAAACAATACTTTTTTTAAGAAATAAATTGGACTTTCATTCAATCAATAAAATTGAAGCTTACAAATGTGGTTGGTATAATTGAGAAAATTCAATATATAGATCAACTAAAGACATTTGGGACACAACTTCTATTTCTCTGCAGATAAAATGTCTGAGAGATTATTCACTACCTAAGACAGAAAACCAAAATATCTTCTTTCTAAAGATAAGAGAATTACAACTCTACATATTTAAAGTTCGAAAGACTATTTTTCAATTATAACATTTTTCTATACAAACGAAAATTACACAAAAACCAATTAAACCACACAATACAAACAATTACACAAAAAAACAAATTTAGATGTGGTGGCGCGTGGACAATAGACGCCACTCTAGGAGTGAAAAACCGACAAGTTTGAGTAGTTTGGCGGCCCTGGATCTATGAAGAACCACATGCGACAAAAGAGACTCCCAAATTGCATGGCAAGTAGAGATGTAGCTCAAACAGACCTCACGCGTGCAATGCATGCGCCGTTCCGTTTAACAAAACCTCTAGTCGACTTCCAGATCGGTGAACGGGGAAGACGACAGCAAGGTGTGTGGTGGACTTTGACCTTCAAACTAACTCAAATCTGCACAAGCCAACATCAACAAACCCTAAAAACTACAATCAACATTGCATACCATTGTAGCCGAGAAAATGAAGATGAAAAAATATATAGAGAGAGAGGAAAAAGGACGGAGAACAGATGGAAGGACGGAGTTGGAGCTCCCCCCACCCCCCACCCCCCCTCCCCCTCCCCCCCTTCTCAAAGTAGGAGACGACGGAAGGGTATTCTCTGAGAGCTTTCATGAGAAAGACAACAATTTTTGCGAGAGAAAATGCTAGTGATGATGCTTCTCCCAACCTCGAACAAATTAATTACATACAATTAAAGATCAAACCCAAATAACTCGAGGAATAAACATTGTTGTTTGGAAATATTGTATGCTTATCATTTTTTTCACCGTAGATTTAATTTGTCCATCATAGTTTATATGTATACTAATAATTATTAATGTATCAAGTTTGTAATAGTTTTTAATTATTTAATTAATATCTGCAGAAATTATTCAAAATATTAAACCCATATGTAATATTAATTAACAATTTTTTAATTAACATAATTTATTGATAAGACAAAATTTCAAAACAAACAATATTAATATTATCTCTAAGTTCTAATGATCCATGCAGGACCAATATCAAAGTTATTAATTATGTTCCTTTTCGATCAAAATGGCTAGAATATGTCGTTCTGGTACAGTGGCTGGAATGGTGGAGACCTATATTTCATTCTGGCCTAAATTCCAATCATTCTGAATGATTCCAGCTAGATTTTCGATGTACCAACTTGAATTGTGGTCATTTCAACGCATTAGGGTAAGCAATTTTTTTTCTTATAATTTATGGGCTGCAATGTTATCTTAATATTTTTTATATAAATAATTTATTCATATATTGTTTATTCTGAAATGGTATTCGAAACAATACCGATATCAAAATATTCTATTCCAATCATTGTTTTAAATTTTGTACTGTACCGATCGACTGTCTGATATTATTTAATGGGTTGTTTTGTACGAATTGATATTTCGATCGTAACAGTCGATATTTCAAGTGTATTGGCCGATATTTCAAGCGTACCAGCTAAAATACAAGCGTGTGTTTCGATTGTACCGAATTTCGGTCATTCACAATTTTTTCATTTTTTATTATTTTTTACTTCAATTCAAACTAGACTAATTATATATATATATTTATATATAATTTATTCATATATTGACTATTATTTTGAAATAAAATTTATATACATTTATATATAAAAAATTATTTATGGATAAATTATTTTTAAATAGTACACGAAACAATATCAATATTAAAATATTTTGTCCAATACTTTGGTTAATAGACCCATCAATACAATATTCAAAATATTAATTCAAATGCCTTAATCGAAATATCATCAAAACATAATTCATAACTTTGATTGATACAACTACAGTTTTTTTTTTTATAAATAATTTGACTTATTTGAAACTCAAGAAAACGAAGCTTATAGTGTGATCAAACGATTAACTAGTTACATACTGATGCCCGACTTCTAAATCTCTCAGATAAAATCTGAGAGAATTAAACATTGCCTCCTAAAGGCATGTATTAAATTTATCCTCCAAAAGAGGAGAATATTAAACTCCAAACGAACAAAATGTCTGAAAGATTATTTTTCATGTTTTATACTTTTCTCTATACAAACATTATTTGCAAAATTAATACTATAGAAACAACTAAACACCAAAATACAGAACAACGCAAAACACAACATTCGGCCTATAGTGGCGCGTGAACAATACACTCTGCTCTAGGAGTTAAACCCCACGAGTTTGAGTCGCTCGACGAACATAGATCCTTGAGAAACTTCGCACGGTAGAGTAGATCTACCAAATGGCGAGGCGCGTAGAAAAAGCTCCCACACTGGATCTCGTGCGTGCCTTGCACTCGTCATTTCATTCGATAAAAAAATACGATCGACGACAAGATCGATGAACGGGAGAAAGATAGTGATGGCATGTGATGGTCTTAAGCCATTGGACAGCCTCCAACTTGTCGTCACCAAATCCAAAAGACCCAAATTGAAACCACCATCACAATTACAAATAGGTGGCCAGAAAAAAAAAGGAGGAGAGGGGAGAGAAGAAAAACTGGAAAAGGAGGAGAGGTCGGAGCCGGAGCTCTGCCCCCCTTAAGTTTAGCCGATTTTTACAAGAGCGACTGAGACTTTCAGAGGAAAGAGAGAAAAAGATGAAATCTTCCATTGTCGTTGATACAACTACAGTTAAAGCATGTTTGAGATTGCGTTTCAAAACTTTAAAAGTGCTTTTAAGCAGTTAAAAGCATTTTTAAAGAAAAATGACATATTTGGGTAACTTTATTAAAAACGCTTTAATCGGCTGAAAAAGTTAAAAATCAACTTTTTCAATAAGCACAAAATTAGAGTTTTTTTCAAAAAACTCCTGCAGATAACTATATATTTTAAAAAAACTACCGTAAATAACTCTAAAAGTGCTTTAGACATATGGATCCCAAACAATAAATGACTTTTTAGTAGTAGAGTTTGTTACATTAAATTTTAAACTATAAACGTTAAGCTAAAAGTAATATTTTTCACCGCAATCCCAAACATGCACTTAAACTTCCTAATTAACAACGGCCACTCACACCACGTTGTTACACCACTGCCCGGACGTAAAAGGACACGTACCTACGTGTACAACTTTTGATGTATCAAATTTATTTGGTACTTACAAAAGGAATTAAGAGCGCCAGCGGAGAGAATTATTGGCTGTCCTAATATGCATGGACGAACAGTGGTGGGACTTCTGGAGAGTGGGACCATTTTTAGAAGATTAGGGTACATTTAGACAGTGACAGAATTAAAAATTTATTTTAGGGAGATTAAGTAAAATTAAAATTATATAAAAAAAAATATTTTGTTTTGTTTAAATATAATTTTTTTTACAATATAAAACAATTTAATAATAAGATTTAATCTAAAAACAAATACATTTAATACAATTTATATATTAAAAAATATGATATATAAAAAATAATATATGTTTAATTTTTTTTTGAATTAGACTTATAAGTAATTAATTTATAAAATCAAAACAATTTTATACTGGAGGGCTAAGATAATTTTTGGGAGAACAATAAAAATAAAGTTAATACAAAATAAGATTAATATATTTTTATTAAATCATAAAAATTAATATGCATTATTATTTTTTTAACTTTTTGGGAGGGGAGGCCTCTTCTTGTCCTTTAATATATAGTTCCGCCAATGCGTTTAGAATCTTAGATGTTCAAGGCATCTTAAATATTCATTTATAAATAATACTAGCGAATAGCTTATGAATTTTAATATATTGGAAATGAATTGTTTATAAAGTAGCAGACTAGCAGATGATCTCAACACCCAAGCACAGCTATATCAACCATGAATCATAATCATCACCTGAGTTCCATGCAATTCTTTCTTTGTAGTTTGTCCAATGTACAACTATCAGCCATCTCACTACGGCTATACTGATCACTTGGAAGGGATATTTAGGACTTTGAAGGAAAAAAACCAAAGATTAAAGACTTTTGATTTAGTCTAAGAGCTTAAAATTGAGATATTTATAATTCAGAGCCTATGACACGTGTTAGATGATATGATAATGCTTCTGACAGATCAGAGAATTTATCTTATCTACTTATACAAGAATTGTCTAAAAATATCTTAGAATTGGTAGTTATCAACATTTTCATATTCTTATAAATAACACATAAAAGTAATGTATTATTTATTTATTTATATACTTATATTGAGGTTATTTCTCTCTAATTTAGACATTGAAATTTCATTAGGCACTACGTGCCACCCATATCACGTATTACAGGTAATCTATACAGTTAATTCCGGGCCATGAAACACGTGAATATTCTTTTATCACAATCCAAGCCCCCATGAATATTCTTTTTTCATGCCTTTACAAAATAATAATAATAATAATATATGATACGTAATAATAGAAAAGAAGAAAGGTATTTCGGTTTGATCGAGACGCCTTAAATTAAGGAAATTAAGGAAAGGTGTTGATGATGCCAACCATTGACAGAGCTAGAGAAGTTTCATGGAAACACATTTTGAAAGGGACCATTTATCTTCAGAGCTTGTCTAGTTATTATTTTATCCATTTTATGATAAAAATTAAATAGAATGATTTCACTTGAAGCAAGCTAGCTAGGGTTGAAAAGGAAACCTTTTAATTGGTTGCTCAATGTGATATTCTTATCAATTCCCAAAATGAATCTAGAGAATCATCTAAATATAACTGGTCATTTTCCTAATTTTGTTATTTCCATCCCCTACGCGGTACCCTCCTTCTTTTCTTTCCAATCGATGTTCATAACTCAGCTTAGACGTGTCGTTGTCGTTTTTCTTCTTTGACGTCATGGGATCAATAGCTCTATTTGGATGATCCTTTATCTTATCGAGAAGTGATAAATACAATTTCATACATAATATTTTATACAATATTTTATAAAATTAAGGATATTTTTAATATTTAATACAATAAATTATTTATATTTTTAAATAATTTTATTAAGATCATGCTAAACTAAGATATAAAATTTGTATTAAAGCCATGTTTCAAATAAATTAATTTATAAAATTTAAATTAAAAAATTATTTAAAGATTTAAATAAAATCTCATTTTATTTTCATATAATAATTTATATTTTATTATATTATATATAATTATAAATAACCTACTTAAATTTCGCCTTAAATTTTAATATATATTGAGTCGGCACTGAGCCACGATACAATCAAAGCAGGAGGTCAGTAAATTAATACGAGCGCAAACGTAAAGCCTAATATATCGAAGATATATGGAAGATGAAACTCATTATGATAGAATAAAGGGGGAAATGGAGGGTATGACAATATCAAGATTTGACCGGACATAAAGATAAGATTACAAAATAAAATTTAAAGACATGACATAAAGCAATATAAAGGATCAGACAACAGTAATATTATATATCACATGATTATGTATTATCATTTTATTTTTATTATATTAAATAAAATGTAAAATATTTATTATTATTAAATAATAATAAATATATAATAAAGTATTATATTCTAATGATAAATATATCAGATCGCATATTTTGTGAGATGAAAATAAAATAATAATCATATAGTATATAGAATTTTCTCATTTATAATAAATTTCACATCTCAAGACATGTGGATGTAAGTTTTAGCTATGAACCATGTCAATAGTTATGTTTTTTATTTTGTCATTTATGTCATAAAATGCATCACTATTATATATATATATATATGTATATATATGTGCATGCGTATAACATGCATGGTACCGTTATATTAAAAACGTACGTTTTCGTTTATTTATTTTTTTCCAATCGTGGATCAAAAGATTACTCATATAAGCAATTAGTAAACATTTTGCTTTCTTATGTGGATAGGTTTACTGATATGGCTTCCTGTAAAGAAGATACGTACGGGAATTACAATATTACAATTATTTCAGAATAATTTCGTATTTCACGTTATGTGCCCATCATCATTCTAGCAGGCGAAGAAATCGTAGTTTAATTTATATTGTATTGATAATCATTGAAATTATAGTACGTATTAAGGGTATATGATTAATATATATAATATAATTCGGGTTTAACTCAAATTCTTTAGAGAGAATATATTTATAAATATTATTTTTTACACACTCAAGATCATAACGTAGATGGGATTATTATTATTATTATTATTTTTTATACAAGTTATATTAAAACACGATTGATGTTTTTTTTTATTATTATAAATAGTGTGTTAATACATCGATTTATATATAGCAAAATTCTAAACAAGTTATATTAGATACAAGCTTTAAAATAAAGAAGTTAATACAACCTTTTATTAAAAAAGAAAAAGAAAAAGAAAGCTTTAAAATAGACAAGTTGATACAAGCTTTTATTAAAAAGTAAGTGATCTTACTGATAATTTCTACAAATCATTTTCCAAAAAATATTATATATATTATATATATTTTTATTTTATTATAACATATCGTCCATTGTGATGATGAGTAAGAAGTGCATTATAAATTTATATATTTTATTTATTTATTAAAAAAATCTTCAACAGATTAAGATTCGATTTAAATTTAAGAATAAATTCAATTTATTTCATTTTATTTTTATTTTATCATTATATTTTTTTAATTTTTTAAACAAATTACAAATCTTAATATAATTTTTTTAAATTTTAATATGTATTTTTTAAATTCTAATTTAAATTTTTAAATTTTTAAATAATAATAATATTAAAAAATAAATAATTTTAATTTTAATTTATCTTAACTTCAAATTTAAACCGATCTAAATTCTAATCCTTGACTTTTCAAAAAAAAAAAAAAAAAATCTAATCCTTGACTGGAAGAGGGAAATTACTCAAAAAGTAAGGAGAGAAAAGGCTGGAAAAAAAATTGGTACGCACGTGGCTATCACGCCACAAACAAAGTAGAGTGGGGCCAGCCTGTCCTTAGTTTCATAAACAATAATTTTCAGGATACGTCACTTTCCCCATATATTATATATTATTATTAGTTTTTGGGGGGAAAAAGCAAGTATTGAACGACGAAAAAGAGTCAAGCCATTAGCCAGTCACCAGATCCGAGATAATGAACCTATTTTAGATTAATTTAATCCCATACTATATCGCGATAATCGTAAGCCACAAATATCTCGAGCTTGAAGAGTCAGCATGTCGCGAGAAAGTCTATGTTTTTGAGAAATTGGAAGAGAAATTTAAATAGAAAAGGTTCCTTATATAAATAACAAACTCACTTTCCAGGACATAACTTGTTGAATAAAGTTGTCTGTGGTCGTTCGGCCAAGAAAGAAAGTTATCAACTTTTTTCTTCTTTTTTTTTTTTAGAAAAATTAAAGTTGTCAGTTGTCAGACTGTAATTTTTTATTAGAAAATAATAATAAAAATTTGGAAAGTGGATGCCGTCTGCCTCGCTCTAGATGATGACTCAACATAACTTTTATCTTATTCGAAAATGAGATGAGTTGAGATGAGTTTAGTTTATTTTTTAATATTATTATTATTTTGAAATTTGAAAAAGATGTGTTGGAATTTGAAAAAGGTGTATTGGAATTTGAAAAAGGTGTATTGAGATTTGAAAAAAGTGTATAGAAATTTGTGTTTTGTATAAAAAATTATAAAAATATAATGATGAAATGGAAGTGAGTTGAGATGAGCTCAACCCACTTCCGAATCCAAGCAGCCCCTTAATTTATAAAAGTTATTCTATTATCGATATGGACCTTATGTCGCATTTTAATAAATGTTAATTTTTTATTACATTCCGTTGGGATTGTAAGTTTAGATTAGATGAATTAAAATAAAATTTTCATAAAATAAATTTTTTTAATATTATTATTATTTTAAAATTAAAAAAATTAATTATTTATTATATTTTATATAAAAAGTTTTTAAAAATATAATAATTAAATAAAATGTATTGAAATGAATTGACACTTTTGTATCCATATCGATAAGCTTGAAATTAGATGTATATAATTAGAACTTATAATATTTACATATAAAGTAGTAATTTTGCTTCCACCTACTACTTATATGTAAACGAGAGACTGAAAACTATTTATCTCTTCGCGTATTCGAGACGGCATGAATTAGAAAGTCGTGACGAATTAAGAAAGTTATGGGCACAAGGAGAGGCCTTACAAGGCCTTGCAACGAATTAAGAGAGTTTGGATGTTTAAACCTTCTCAATTTATTTTATTTTATCATTATACTTTTTATAAATTTTTATAAATTTTTATATAAAATATAATAAATAATTTATTTTTTTAATTTAAAATATTTATAATATTAAAAAATAATATTCTAATAATATTTTATTTAACTCAACTAAACTCAACTTAATTCAACTTAACCTCCAAACAGAAAAATGAACCAAAAAATAAGCTGCAACAGGTGAAAATTTTTATATTGCACATTATGATTTATCAAATTTAAAATTTATTTCTCAAATTAAATAATACCACATGGATAGAATATAGTGAAGACTTGTTTATTTGAATTTTGGATGCAAAAATTTAGATTTAAAAGATAAATAATTTTTTTTAATTTTTTAAATAAAAATGTTACAATTATAAAAAAATTAAATAAAAATTTAAGATTAGACCGAATTTTGTCCCATCTGGATGAACAGGCCAATAATGACGTTCAAATAAAATGATTTCATATATTTTCCAAGTCAACAAAAGTTGTTATTCAAAATTAAGTGCTTGTACCCAGGTATGAAACTGTCAATGTTCTGTAACAATTCATTCAGAAAGTTGGAGCAATGAATTTTCAAATCATATGTTTGGTTTGGTTTGTTTTTAGAGGATGTTTGGTGTGGTTTGTTTTTAGAGGTGAGAAGGAATAAAAATTAAAAAAAATATATTTTAATATTAATTTTATTTTAAAATTTTAAAAATAATTTCAAATTTTAAAAAAATTAAATTTTTTATTATATTTTATATAAAAATTAAAAAAAATATATAATAATAAATTTAAAAAGAGTTTAAAATTTTGAATTTGATCTTTTAAAACAAATTAAATCTTAGTTTTTTAAGAGTAGATTTATTTATTTATCTTGTCTTAAATTTGTAATAGGAGTGACGTGGCGGTGACATATTCGTTGGCTGCATAAATCAGAGAATCAGAGATCACGTTCTTCTCTTCAAAAAAAGAAAGAGAGATCGCGTTCTTACGATTCGTTGGCGGTGACATATTAAGTGGGGCCTGTAAAAGGAGGGATCTTCTTCAAGAATCCTTCTACGGTCACACACCGGGATTCCCGACTCCCGCCTGTGTAAAATTAATTTTATTTTCTTGATTTTCTTGTTTTTTTGTTTTAATTTTTTTAACACTTTTATCATTTTTATAAAAAAAAAATATATAAAACCACAGTCGACTGGGAATCCCGGTCTGTGGATCTAACATTTCTCCTTCTTCAATGCCCCTACTGCTAATAGTTAGTAGCACAGAGAGCCACGTCATCCATATCCACTGACACGATAAGATCCAAATAGCCACGGTTTTCACTGAAATTACGGATCGTTCGTACCCCCCAAGTGAAAGTGACAGGTTGATGCGAAACTTTGTCTAGGAATTAACCTTTGCACCAAAGTGGGGCCACGTCTTGTTAAGGCGGCCACGTACTGTTAGAATATTTTTATTGAATTATTTAAAATTATTTTTTAAAATTTATAAATTTAATTATTTATTAAAAAAATTTAATTATATTTGATCAAAAATAAAAAAATAAAAGTGAAAAAATAAATATATTTCTTTTATAAATAATAAAACTAAAATTTTGTCTATCAAAAATTAAATTAACCAAATACGACTTAATTTCTTTGATAAATATACAAATTTATATTTAAAAAAAAAATAATTTTAAACAATTCAATAAAAATGTTTTTAGAATATTGAGTAATGTTACTGTATTTATTCTATTTGAGACATCTTTTTAATATTTAATATTTTTTAATATTTTTATTTAAGAATTAAATAAATGATTATTAGTGTATTGCTATTTTTTATATTTTTTAAAAATATTTAAAAATAATAAAAAATGATGATATAAAAATAGAAAAAAATTCTTTTTTTTTTGTTTTAATATTTTTTAATGTAATTAAATATTTTTAAAAAATAAGAAAAAAAAATCAATACATTAATAATCACTTATTTAATCATTAACTAAAAAAAAATACATGAGATGTTAAAAAGATGTATCAAATAAAGTGGGTATCGTAACATTACCTAGGAGATTATAGTTCATGAGAAATATTTTAATTATAAAACCATAAAATTATTTTTTATAAATAAAATATTTTAATATAAAATATAAAGTATAAAATTTATTGTTATTGTAATACATACTTGATGACTCATATGAATTATATTAATGTAAGATTATTTTATATAATTTCCTTATAAATATAGCACTTCTCATAATTTATGTTCACATGTCAAGGACAAAGATTATTGTTTTTTAAGATTTTGTTATTTTCATATTAAAAAAACTTATAAATCGATTTGATCATCCAATATTACAATAGCTGATATTTAAAAACAAAAAAACAAATATATGCTCCTAAGTTCTACCTTGTACAGCAGTAATTGTTTTCAAATCATGCTTTTAAATGAATAAATAAATTATTAAATATGATTCTCCTGATGTAACAGCGGTTAGTGCGGCCCTGATGTTTCGTGTTCGCGTGGCTTAGAGAAAAGGGTGATAATACTCGTACAACAGTTTTATAATATCTTTACAACAGTTTTAATTTTTTTAAATTTTTTACTATTATTTTTTAAACATTTTTTAAACATTCTTAATTATTAAAACAAATAAAATAAAAATATATTTGTATTAATATTCATATTCTTAATTATTAAGTAAAATTAAAAAATTAAATAAAAAAAAGTTGTAAAATAGTTATAATTTTAATTGTAAGTATATTATTATTATAGAGAAAAAAACGAAAAAAAAAAGAAGAAGTACCATTTCTAAGGACTTTAAAAATTGACAGATATTGTTGGAAAGGATGAAGAGGATGGCCTGTCCACTATCATTCTTAATAAATGTGACTCTACCCATTTAAGCTCAGAGCAAATGCGTGTAAGATATTTACGTACTGATCACGTCGTCTTTCTTGACCTTTTTAATTATGAATGATAGTGAATTAATATTTGAAAAATAATAACATTATTTAAATTAAAATATTATATAATTTAAAGAAAAATAATTATAATATTATTTTTGTTTTGATATCTAAAAAATTGAATTATTTTTTATATTTTATTTAAAATTTAGAGAGTTGTATCATTAGATAATTCTTAGGTAAAAAATTCAAACACTGTAAATTATAAACTAAAATTGAAAAAATATGTATATTTAATTGGATTTTTCCTTAATAAAAATACCAGTATCCGTATATATATAAGGAAAACGAGAAATATACAGTATTTTTTTACAATATTTATATATATATATATAACTAAATCTTATCGGTGGAAACTTGAAAGCCAACCCAATTTACTAGATGATCTGGCGGCCTCCACGTGTGTCAGTCCTTGTTTACATGGAGCCTTCGAGATAAACGAGGATCCAAAAAAAAAAGTGAACATTCAGAAATAGTTTTGGTCCTTTGGATGGTGGTGATTCGGTCATCTCGGGGATTATATTCGATCCGATATATTTTTTTATTAATTTTTTTAATAATTCTATCAATTATTTTTTAAAAACTTTTAAAATTTTAATCATTCAAATTTTAAATTCTCAAATCCAAAATTCGAGTCAACATTCTCAAGTTACTCCAAATTCGATGACCAGCATGCCATGAATTTGATGTGTGAGAGTTACATCCACTCTATTATATTTATTCTGAGGTCATTGCTTACATTCTTTATAAGAGTATTAATGCTGTTTTTATTAAAGTATTTTTTTTCAAAATTTAATAAAAAATATAAATTTTATTAAAAAAAATCAACACTTTTATATTTATAATCTTACATTAGATTCACCAAAATAATAATATAATATACAATTTATAAAATCAATAAATATATTTATAATTTATTCATTTAACAAATATATTAAAAAGTAATAAAATATTATTTTAATAGATGAATAATAGATATTTATATTTGAAGGATAAAATAAAATTATTGTAACTCAAAATTTTTCACGGTTTCATTTTATAGATCTCATGCAATTTTTTTAAAAATAAATACATCAAATTTATATTTATATTGATTTTTGATAGAATTAATATCAATGCTCTAATACACTTGATTATGAATATATGATTATGTGTGGCTTTTTTAAATTGTTTGGTGATAACGTTAGATATAATTTTAAAAGTTGCAAATTTTGCGTACTATTATTTAAAAAATAAGTTCATAATTAAAAAATAATTTTTTATATAAATCTTTCAAAAAGAAAAGAGTATGCATAAAAGAATAAGAAGATTAGATTGATGGAAACGAGGTTTCAATAGAAAATAGATTGGAATCAAGCCACCCGGCTTTATTCCTTATTAAACCGGCCCCATACAAACCCTTGTTAAAAAAAAGTAGATTTTACCTATAAAAAAAAAAGCGTAAAAATCAATATTCGTTATTAGTGATATCTATTTTTGTTTACAAAAAAACTTGTATGACACTTTTATTTAGCATTATTCTTTCTAGAATTATTTATGTAAATAGAACTTGACCTCTCAACCTTGATATATAATAATAAATGGCGATTAAATTTCAATGCCCATTCCATGTTTTTTCTCTTTAAAAAGTCGCATATTATATATAGAGCTTCACTCTTTAATCTGCATAAAAAGTAAATGATTTGTCTAATTTTATTGTATGCATTATTACCTTTTTAAATTATGAGAAAATTTATGATTCACCACGATAAAATTTATTTATTTTCTCCAAAATAAAATAAAATAAACGATAATCACACTGTACGTAACTTAAAATAATGTATTATATTAATACTAAAATAAATACTAAAATATTAGATTATATGTTATGTGTATGAGATCAGTCGAGACAGTACTACTGTACATGTGTGGATAGATATTAGATAGAGAGAATAAAGAAGCTGTTTGTCCAGATGCCATGAATGACTATTGATTCCTTTTCTCTCACTGTTCATGCGTGATCTCCTTTTTATTTAGTACTTAATAATAATAATAATGCCACAAAAGTCAATCTCGTTGATTCCAATAAACGCCACGTTATAACAACCATAACATTGAATTTTTTTTGGAAAAAAAATAAAAAGAATTTAAGACCAAATACTTGGTCCGATCGAACTAAACTTATTCATTCCCAATCCCGTTCGATAAATTACCGGCCTTCATTATATATATATATATATATATATATATATATACACCCACACATATGATTCTGCAAATGAATTTTCAGTCACGGCCTCTTAAAAAGCTTAGACATGAGATCGCTGGTATAAAGGACAAGAAGTATATATTCCTTAGATATAAATAGATATTTATAATATTTTAATTATAATTAATAAGATAATATATGACAAAAATAGTACTGATTTTTCTTATAATATAATATGTCAAATAAATTTTAATTAATATGACATGATAAATAAAATGTATCATTTTTATTTTTTTAAATTTTAAATTTATTTTTTTATTTTTTAACTTATAAATATTATGCAGCACACAATAACTATTAAGCACTATAAATTATTAATTGAAATTTATTTAGCACTTATCCATGAGACTTGTCCCTAATATTTTTGTATTCCCTCTTTAATTAATTTATCTTCTTACAACGTTGGGCGTTTGAATTCTGAAGCACGTCATATATTTGGTCACCTGGGAAAGAAAAGCTTTTGTTTTAATGTGAATAAGTTTTGGACAAGATTGATCTAATAGTTGCCCCCCACTTTATTATTATTCTTTATCTAAAATTCCTTTATTTTCACATATGAAATTAGATAAGGTAAAATCAATTAAGGTTAAAATTAAAAGTCGAATAAAATATTATTAAAATATATATTTATTTTAAAATTTTAAAAAATTAAATTGATTATTTTATATTTGTATAAAATTTTAAAAAAATTATAATAATTAATAGAGATGAGTTGATTAAAGTAATTGAGAGAAATTGTTAAACCAAACAAAACCTTAGAATACGATATTTACGAAATTGGATTTATTATATAGTACTACTAATTAATGCTCAGTGAACCATGTGTAACAATATAGTCTATGAGTTTAAATATAAAAAGTATCTCAATGAATAGTAATAAAATAATTTGTTTAGTTAAAATATTAATTATGTTGTGAATAATATTGAATTGTTTGTAAATAGTAACGAATAATATTTTGAAAAATATATAAAAACAATTGTATGCTCCAACAGGTCCAGCTTAATGTTTGACTAAAAATTGATCTTGAAGACGCATATATGAAATGATATATATATATATATATATATATATATAATCCTCATGTGAAGTTTATAAACTAATGGCGAAGTTTATAACCCTCATGTGAAGAACTAGTAATGCATGCAGATAAGTATTTTAAAGCGGAGGGAAACTCATTATAATAAAATAAATGTTATAAGTAAAAATGTAAATATATATACCACGACTCAATCTAATCAATCACATACGTATAATGTATCCTGAATGGATATTGAGTTCAATATGAAATAGATTAAAATAATAATTAAAAATTTAATAAAATATTATTAAAATGAAATTTAATATTATTATAGTTTTAAATTTTAAAATATTTATTCTTATTTCGTTCTTATTGTCCAGTCACTTTTTTTGTTTTTTGTTTTTTGTTTTTTGTTTTTTGTGTTTTTAATAATGATTCTAAAAATATGGAAATATGTTAGTGTTATGGTAAGAAGAGACCTTTAGTGTTATAATTAAACATATAGATAATTGGCATATATAACATGAACTGAAGATCATCATGATCCTTTCACGAAGTTGGTATTGGGTCAGACACCCCACCAGCCAACTTGGATAGCGCTTGGGCATGAGCTGGGTTGTCTGAACAACCGTTCCAAGTAACGCCAATGATCCATGATCGATATGTGAATCTTTTTCATGGTTTGAGTAATGC
Source organism: Platycarya longipes (assembly GCA_036559045.1). Lineage (NCBI taxonomy): Eukaryota > Viridiplantae > Streptophyta > Magnoliopsida > Fagales > Juglandaceae > Platycarya > Platycarya longipes. The sequence continues at coordinate 51,809,102 of CM071789.1, forward strand.
TGAATATATATAATTACGAGTATAAGCGTTATACATTCAATTTAGAAATAGTAAAATCTATTATAAAAAAAATTATTTTTTTCACGTATATCTCATATTTACTCACGTGATTTAAAAAAATTACACAATATTTGGGTACTGTACTACTATAACTACAAATATCATTTATTTTATTTAATTCTTACTTTAAAATCATGGTAATATATTTATAGTACATGATTTCCCAAGTACTACTGCATGCTCGGGGAAATATACAAATAACCTGCCTATATACTCAGTGATATTGATAGCCTTTTCAACTATTTAATCATATTTTGGACCGATCAATCAATAATATCTTATTTTCTTTTATTTTCTAAGCTAAAAGCGTGCAGTAGAGGAGGTATATATTTAAAGTAATTCTATAAATTGACGTGACTTGAAATGATTCGTTAAATTATAAAAATATTTTAATTGTAAAATAGATCTGATGAATTAGTACATAAAATCACCTTAGTTTGTGATATTATTTTTATACTTTAATTCTTTTGTGACTATAGCATTATTCATATTTAATTATTATGTATCCATCCGAAGTCAGAAACCATAATATTTTTTAGCGTAGGCTCTTTTGAATCTGATGCACCCATATACTATATTTATATAGATGATAATGCATGCGGCTGAGGCTCTTTTGAATCTGATGCACCCAATTCCTATCACAAACGTCCTTTGTCCTCTCTTTTCCAAGTCCATTCATTTGCCATATATATACACCACTTATCTCATTATAATGATATTGTTGGACTTTGATGCAATGCAACTTGAAACGCACTATATAATTTTTCCATTAAAAAAGACCACAAGATCTCTTTTCATGTACGTACTCGAGACGATCATGAACTTAAGTTTCAAGTTTTCTTTATTTTCTCGAGTTTTAATTGATCATCAACAATGCATGCGAGATATTGACGGTGGCAATATCTTCTTATATATATATATATATATAATATATATATATATTTTTGACATTATGATCATATGATTCCAAATTAAGGTGAGGTGGGGATCAGTGGGGACAAAGAAAAAAGACAAAGAAAAAGAAAGAGAGAGAAATTGTTGCCCACTACAAAAGATATATCGAGTGGACCGCCAAAAATATTAGACCTCATTTTTGTTTTTTAGCCTTTAATCTACTCAAATTCTTACACGTTGAAGCCTAAATGCAACAGTACTAACTACTACGACTATACTCCACGTAATATTCTTAGGTGAGAGAAACGCGTTCCTTGTATCTTGCTAAGCATGTCACTATAAAAATTTAAAAAAAAATAATTATTTGTGATATTTTATTACAATTAAAAAAATTATTTACAATAAAAATAGACTGTTTTAATCATAAATAATCATTCTAGTTATAATTAAAATATTACAAATAACTATTTTTCTTCTTGAAGTGTGCATCTTATATTTAAAAGTTTAATTCTTAAGAAAAATCGATTTTGTACATTAATACACATATTCATCCAATATAATTAATCAAAAAGTTAGATTTTAATATAATTATAAGATGGATAAACCTCATTTACTTAATTTTTTTAAAGTATAATTTATCATGATTAATATATATTTTTTATGTGAATTTTAAATTTATTCACTTTCTTAAAAAGAAGTACGTGAGCTTCACACTTTAAAACGGTAAATATCAATCAAATCTCATTTCTCATTTCAATAATTTTATAACTTATAAATCTTATGCGTCAAAATGCCAGTTATTAAAATAGATCAATTATGCTACAAACAATTAACTTTACATATATTATGTTAGTAAAGTACGCACATATATTTATTTAATAAAGTTTTTATTAAATAAATAATACGTTGAATGTGATACTTGTAATATATTAAGTAAAGGTAACTCCAAAATTAATGATTTAATTATAAATAACATACAAAAGAATTGAAAGAAAACGATCGTTGCCGACATGACGTATAAATTCTGTCATGGTGGGTGATTGTCATTATCAAAATCATGTTTAATGTTTCTTAGCCATATAAAACAGGCGATTCACCTATATATATAGATCATTCAACTTTGACAAGGTCATCTGACACACGCATTTTGGCATCATGCATGCTGCACCCTACTGTCACCCAAAATTTCAGCCCCCCCTCCCCGGCGAATTAACATTCTATTTTTCAAGGAATTTAAAGGAAATTCCAACCAAGTTGATCGGAAGAAAAAAAAGCACATGGGATGGTCTAAGACAGGTGTTAATTAAGACACTGTCAAATTGTCAAACCTAATTTGTTCATCCTCCGCAATATGTTTGACTAACGAGTATTAATTAAAGAAAAATTATAGTTGTAATTATGAATATGTAAATATTGTATAATTAATTTAAAACAATAATAAATAAATTTCAAATTTAATAAAGAAATTTATTTATTTATTTTAAATATATATTTTAAATAATTATATAATACATGTATAATTTATAACTATATATAACATTACTCTAACTAAAATTTGATAAAGACGTCTGTTAATTAGGGCTCCTCCAACATAAAAAAAAAATGGCCATCATCCACCTACTTGCTTGACTTGATACCCCGAATTATCCTGAGGACACTCTTTGTGAAAACCAAGGTGATTACTAGAAATCACAAAAAAATGGGTTTAGATTATGATAGAAACCTCTATCCTTAGAGATCACATATATATTTTTCAGATATTTTCTTAGCCTTCCTTGGGCAATTGTTAGAGTTCTTCGTTTTAATCACGCAAACCGAAAAGGCCAAAAATTAAATAAAAATCACATCAATATCAATATGATTATAATATGATGGTAACGTGTCTAATTTTATAGCCACCTATAATTAAACATAAGGCCAAAAATGGGTAAGACTTTTTAAGGCATACCCATGCATAAGAATAAAATTATAATAAAGTTAATCCTTATTTTAATTAAGGACGTGATAAGATTAGGGGTGGATGGCCGATCCGGCCCGACATCCAATATTCTGACTCGACCCAATATAGGATGTCCCGATAAGCCGTTTGGCCGCTAACCCGATTACCCAATCCGATAGCATTTTTGGATAATTGGGTATTCCGTTAACATTTTTTTTTTTGAACTGGTATTCTTCTATATGACTCTTAGACTTAGCTGGGTTTGAAGATTGAGAACTCTCAAACATTCTTAAACATTTTATACTATTATTTACTACTTTATTATTACTTTTCACCTCATTTTATTACTATTCAATGCATTTTCATTATTATTTAATATTTTATTATTACTTTTTACCTACTTTTTACTACTACTCATAAACACTCTCAACATCCAAACGTACACGTCTCTTAGTCTTTTTCACAAACATCTTTCAAGCACACTATCAATTGTATTATAGAACCCTTCATTTCATTTTCCAATTATTTTCTTGTCATATTACAACATTTTTTCAACAATTTGCTTATGACTCCATCTCTTATCTTGTTATTAGGAATTTAGTGGGGGTAGTCTTGACGTCCCAGTCAAATTATTAACATTTCTTAGCCCTCTAAGCAAATAATATAGAGAAATGTAAAACGAGAATCAAAGTTCAACAATTGAAGAATGGATGCCCACTTCATAAAAAACTTTATTCGCATACTTCGTTTTCTGATTAGTAAATGAGAGGCAAATTATACACTACGAGAGTAAGAGTTGGAGGAGATTCGAGAAGATAAATCTGGAATGAGAATATAGGCAGAAGTGTTTTTGGATGAACGGGTTATCGGATATTACTCAAACAAGTCGATAACGGGCATCAGAAGGATGTGCTTTCATTTGCATGGCTATCGGATCAGATTATTGAGTCGCTAGCAGGTTATCATATCGGGCGGGTTAGTAGAATGACCATTTTGTTCACCCTTAGATAAGATATATTATCATGCCCCAAAAAATACGACACTTTGAAAAAAAGAATTTATTGAACTTGAAAAAAAAAAGTACACAAACAAAAGAACAAACTACTAATTTGTTTGGGCAGATGGGTTATACGTTTTTTAGATTGAAAAAATCTATACAACTTCCTACTATTTACATAATTTTTATATACCACATTTTATTTTATTTTTATTAAATATTTAATATATGAATAATGAATAAAAAATAAAATTATTTTAAAAAAGAACAAATTCAAAATAAAAATTTTAAAAAAATTAAAAAAATTAAAAATTATTAGTGTGTAGAAATTGGGAAGGTTATGTAGAACAACCCGTTTGAGCCACCTTGATAGCTTTAGCCCAGCCCACAGATCTAAAAGAGGTTGTTATCAAGGTTGCCCAAACATATGTTTTAGAAGATCTACGGCCTACAGTCAGTGAGTGACCAACCAACTTTGTTATCCACATCTAATATAAATTAGGGAAAGTTAATTTTTTGCACGGGTAGGGTGATGTAGTTGGATTGTACTTTAAATTTAATTTAATTTATTTTTTTTAACAAAATCAGTTTGAAGAAAAAAGTTTATCCATCGGGGTCAATATATAATTATGTTTATTAATTTTATTTGTAGGAAATATTTTAAAATATGATGGCTTGGCCGCTGCTGTGGACAGTGAAATGACATATTAATATGATCAAGAAGTTTCTTTTACATTTTAAAAATGGGGTGGAAGCAATATATTTTTTGGGATTATTTATTGGCTTTTATTCTAACAACCCCTCTAGTATTTTGGACCATTCCTCCCACCTCTCTAATTATCTCACTTTGGTTAAGCAGAGATTGGGAATAAACCAAATGGATTAATGTCACATTCTCGATCTCTCCCTCGTCCGTCGCCACAACAATAGATATTAGATACCACATGCATGTATTATTGCTTGAACTTTGCATGCATCATGTTATTTATGTATACTAATGATATTACGAGTAATGCTTTTTATAGTGATGGAGTGTGTAAGTGTGTTGTGTAATTATTTTTAAAATAGAATAAAATTTATTATAGATTCTGTATTTATTTATTTTTTAAAATAATTGCATGATGCTTTTATCATCATGACTACAACTATTATTTTTCTAATATTATATATTACACCATCATTGAATCGTCATCATTGAATCATTAGATAATTTATTGGTAATAAATGTCACATTTGAATGCTATTATGATGTGTAAAATTTTTTATTAAATAATTATTTATAATTTCAATAGTGATAACTATAACATGTTTCATATAAGAAGATAAAATATAAAATGATAATGTGGTATATAATTTTTTTTTTGGATAGTAAATTTTTTCTATGTATATACATGTATACATAACACTCAAGCTCAATAACCACGGTTTACTCATCTGAAAGTGAGAGTGATGATGTCATCTTTATTTGCACAAAAAAAAATACCTAACACTAACCCCAATTAAGGAAAAGCTTTGGCCCTTTTCAACGGAGTCAAAGAAGCACTTTCAAAATCCATCAAGAGTATTATCTTATTTGATGAGTCACAAATCACCATTAATGCAAGTAGAAATCCGAATAAAGCAATGGATTGGACCATACAATTATTGCTAGAGATATTCACATTCTGTTGTGATCTTTTGACAATTAATTTAAGAAAATACATTGAGATTATAATCGGTACGCACATTCAATTATACAATAAATAACTTCTATTAAAATATATGATTATTTTCTGTAATCGACCTCCCACCATGCCTGTTAAAGTTTTGCAATGACAAAGATCCCCCAAGTAGCTGATGGGCTATTGTATATTCGGTCTGTTTGTAACAGCTGGACGTTGTCTATGGTTTTTTTAATGCATTACTAATCTTCCGAGAGAGGGAAAAAAAAAAAAAAAAAGGTTCCCAAGTCATATAATGCCTCTGGTATAATGCCACGTCATCATCTCGAATGGATCAGCTGACATGGCATGATCAATATCGATCATGCATGATGTGGCAGTCTCCCAGACTTTGAAAACAAAACAAAAACTTACGTTTACTAACTAAAAACTATACGATTGGCTGCGGTCACCAATAACAAAACCTATTTCTCCCCGAGAAAATCCAACGCTCTGTTATTACTTCTTCTCTTCATCCGTCTCTTCCATTGGCCAGCACAAAGAGACGGAGAGAGAAACGGCGTTGACCTTGAGATCTCCGGTTTTAACAACCCATTTTTAACCCTTAATTGCAAAATTCTCCATCTCCAATCTGGGGTAAGCTTTTTCATCCATCTCCCCTTTCTGTGGATTCTTTCCGAGATCGCCCATTATTAATTGCAATTGTTTTATAATTTTTAGAGATGGAGAGCACTTATTCCATTATACCCAAAAACTCTTATGTAGAAATACAATCCCACAATAATCTTCATAGCGGTAGATCCCCTCCCAAAACCCTTATCAAATTACTCCCCTTTGATGAAGAAATAGGTTACCTACATTCTTCCAAAAATGTAAATGATAGTGACGATGATTTTGATAATGATCGTGACCTTGATTTTGATAATTACCCTCTTATTGATGGTGGGTCTGGAATTTCTGGTGCAGTCTTTAATCTAACTACTACAATTATTGGGGCCGGAATTATGGCCCTACCGGCCGCAATGAAGGTTCTTGGATTGATTCCTGGGTTTGTTTTGATAATCCTTATGGGTATTTTGTCGGAAATTAGCCTCGAATTGTTAGTGAGGTTTTCAGTGTTGTGTAAGGCCTCATCGTACGGTGAAGTTGTGCAACATGCGATGGGGAAGTCCGCGAGGATGTTTTTGGAGATTTGTATAATTGTGAATAATGCAGGAGTTTTGGTCGTGTATTTGATCATAATGGGGGATGTGATGTCGGGGTCACTTCATCATGTTGGTGTCTTCGATCAGTGGTTGGGGAACGGGGTGTGGGATCAGAGGAAGTTGGTGATATTAATTGCTGTTGTGGTGTTTCTTGCACCTCTTTGTGTTTTAGAGAGGATTGATTCACTGAGCTTGACTTCGGCTGCTTCGGTGGCTCTTGCCGTTGTGTTTGTTGTGGTTGCTTGTGTTATTGCGCTTATCAAGCTTGTCAAAGGAGAAATTGAGGCTCCAAGAATGGGTCCGGATTTTGGGTCAAAGAAGGCTATTCTGGACTTGCTTGTGGTGATTCCCATTATGACAAATGCTTATGTTTGTCATTTCAATGTCCAGCCTATATATAATGAGCTTGAAGGGCGGTCTCCCCAGAAGATGAACCGGGTGGGGAGGATCACAACTGCAGTTTGCATTATGGTCTATGCTTTTACTGCAGTATCAGGGTATCTATTATTTGGGCAGGGTACTGAATCTGATGTACTAACCAATTTTGATAAGGACCTTGGTATTCGTTTCAGTTCAGCATTGAACTATATCGTCCGGGTTGGATACATTCTTCATTTAGTTCTTGTTTTCCCAGTTGTTCATTTTTCCCTAAGGCAAACAGTGAATGCTTTTCTGTTTGAAGGATCTGCTCCACTCTTAGAGAGTAGGAAGAGGTCTTTTGGATTGACAGCAATTTTATTGGTACTTATTTATTTTGGATCCACTATGATTCCCAACATTTGGACTGCTTTCAAGTTTACAGGGGCAACTACGGCAGTTTCACTGGGGTTTATATTTCCGGCTCTTATAGCATTAAGGTTAGGCCCGCAAGGGGGTGGTTTGAGCTTTGGTGAGAAGTTCTTGTCCTGGCTGATGTTAACATTGGCCATAGTAGTCGGCATTGTTGGAGTGATTGGAAATATTTATGGCATCAAAAGCCAATCCGAATGACTTTTTTTTTTTTAAAATGGTGATGATGGGATTGGTTTTCGCTGGTGTTCATTTGGAAAATTTATGCAGTTATGGGCACGGCTTCTCTGTTCAATGTTGCTTAATTTTCCACTCAAGTTGGAAGGATCAAATGAGATTGGGTGACCTTTTTCATGACGATGGGTCTTTGGCCAGGGACTTCTAAATAAATACATTGCTTCAAAATGTGACGATTGAAAGGTCAAACAATCGTGGTAATCATGTTTCAAAATACGATGTCTTTTATGCTGTAGAAGAAGAACCGTAACAGGTTGAATTGACATGTCAAGAATGTTGAGTTCGACGTAGTCCTCCATATGTAAACTTTTGTGGATTGACATGCCATACTTTTCCTCAGTTCCACGACGTTTATTTCTCATTGGGAGATGCTCTTGTAAGTTGTAATATTTGTATAGTTTAGAAACAAAACAGCATCTCTAATGAATACTGAAAAGCTTGCATTACCAAGCATCATTCTCTGTTTCTTGGCCCAAGATTTGTTTGTCTTCTTGTGCTCTAGTCTTGTTATCATGTCATAGTAATCCTTCATCAATGTTAACTAACTTGTCCCAGTCCATGAGGCTAATGTCATTTTCCCTTTTCCATATTGGGATTCTCTAACCCCCAAACTTCACCATCTTTGGATATTTGAAATGGCTCCAACAAGAAAGGATAATCATGAGGGCTATTAATGTTAAGTCAGCCCAATTTTAGACTGTTGGGATCAGTGGTGCGCAGTAATAAACTATGGTCGCTGACTCGTGTGTGGCCGATGCGCTCAAAATGGAGGTCGGTCAGCCAAAACAGTGGATGTGTGGATGTATTTATGCAGATTTGCTCCTCAACCACCCCAGGAAGATACTGAAAACAAAAAAACTTAAGAAAAATTAAATTATTGTCAATCTAGGATGATCACGAGTGCATGACCATTAGTAACACCCTGCCCAAACTGGCATTTGGAGATTGATATGGTTTCATCCTATAAAAGCAGGACATTTCACCTCCTAATCCATTAGGACATTAGAAGTTAAGGTAATTCAGCAACTGAGCTAATAATGACCAATAATATTTCCCCACAAGAAGTACACAGGCCATCAAAAAGTGGAGAAATCTACTCCCATAGTAAACATTGGAAACAAATTTCACAAAACTCGGATATATATATATATATATATATATATCCATGGTCTGAATTGGTGAATTTGGCATGCACGCAAGCGAAAGATCCCATAAGTTTCATGAGTCCGTTTTAGGGTTTTGGTACTGAATCATTACAAAACTATTAATTAATTAGTTTTCCTTAGGATCTATATATGGCTATTGACTTAAAAACACAAGAAAACCCTTTCCTAATCTGTAATTAGAGTCAACATTGCAAGCCTAGCTACCTGCCGCCCCGTAGATTCTGTATAACTATATATTAGCATATATTAATATATTTGTTTCTTATAACACATTTCCTTAATTATTCTGTTATGAGGTCAACTATTTCTGCTATAATTAAGGGTATGACTTTACCTTCTTTTTTCTTTTTCTTTTTTTCAGAGAAAAAAACCTCATTTCCCCGGTCAACCATCGTTTCTTATATATAGGGTTTTCCTAATTTTGTTCTGACTCATGAAGTCAACTAATTCTGACATTTTTAATTTTGAGGCTATATATGCTTGAATTAGAACGGGATCATAAAATAATATTAATTAAAGGAAATTGGGGTCTATCTATCTTGTTTAAAACAACTTCTTGATGGAAGAAGGCGCGCATCTGACATAAATTTTAGCAATATCCTTACAAAATTATCCTTGGTATGGTGTGCACGTATGATTATATATAAAAAAAAATTAGCAACTTTTTGTTAAAATGATTATAAATATTCATTTTTTTTTTTGTAATGATAATATATATGATCAGGATTATATATATTGATGTAAGAGATCATCATATATAATATTAACGATCGATGCTTAACAGCCAAGGAAATTAAGTTGTAAAATTGAGGAAATTAATAGAGAGAGAGAGAGAGAGAGAGAGAGAGAGAGAGAGAGAGAGAGCAAGTGGATACCATATATAATTAAATATCCAAAGAAATATTATGTGTTAATGCAATTAGTTATCAGCGTGAATTAAAGGTGTAGCAACAGAAACTTTTTAACTAGCCGGCCAGTGAATAACATGACTCGATAATGATATCGGGTGTTCATGATTTTGGATTTCGGGATTCGAATATAAAATTTTCTTAAATTTTTAAAATAAAAATAAAAATAAATAAATAAATATTAGGCCGGGTTGTACTCGGTTCCAATGAACAGGTCTAACTCGATCCCACTTGATCAGAGGCTCCTACGTACCTCATGATTGATCAGCACGTGACTTACAAGGGCCGAATCGTCCGATCGACATGACGTGAAGATTATTCTCGACATAGATACAGCTAGCGCCATAGATATGAATTCTGAATTAATATATTTTCGCCCCACTTTATAATTAACGTTCGGCGCCACCAAATTATAGTTTAGTTAGAGGCTTGACATCTGTTATTAGAGGAGAGGCGGCCGGGGGGGGGGGGGGGGGGGGGGGGGGGGGGGGTGGTTAAAAAAAAAAAATTTAAAAACTGGTAAACCAGCTTGAATCGGTCCAAATCGGATCGGTTAGATTGGATTTAAATTAGTTTGATCCGAAATTGATTTTTAAAAACATAAAACTGATAAAATTCGGTCCAGTTTAGGTTCTTTTCATTTTAAAATTGGATCGGTCTCAATAATTATATATTTTAAATTATTTTTTTAATATTATATATAATAAGTTTTTACATTATATATATATTTATATATAATACATAAAACATAACCATATATAAATAATACTATAATATTTATAAAATAAAAGTTTAATTTTAAATATAAATATTAAAACAGTTTTTTATATAACAATTTTTTTTAATAATATTTTTTATTTTATAGCAGTTTTTATATTACAGATTTTTTTTAATATAGCAGTTTTTTGTATATAGTAGTTTTTAGGCTAACAGATTTTTATAATAAAAAATAAATTTTAAACTAGATTTAAAAAAAAAAGATATATAGATTTATTTTTTAAAATTTACAATTCATTAGAACTAGAAAACCGGACTGGTACCGGTAAAATCGATACTACCAGTTTTGGAGGATAATCGAGACGTAATCGGTTTTGCATTTTGCAAAACCGATAGTACCAATTTGATTCTACATTTTGGCCAAAACTTGATCGAACCAGACCGGTTACACTCTTATCTGTTATTAACCTTTCAATATTGTGCATGCACAATCGCATGCATAAAATAAAATAAAATGCAAGAAATATAATCGATCGTTAGCTACTAGCTAGCTCCCTTTAATTAGGTCGATCAAGGTAATTAAATATAATATATGTATTGTCTTTTAACAAACAGGAATAATTAGATGTATAATAAATTAGAAGAGCTAGCCTCACATGATCACTAGTTATAAATTGCTCTCTCAGATTCAATTATGATGTCTATATATGCACTTCGAGCGACATTAATAATTACAAATACCAAAACCTAGTGCATGTGATCAGTTAGTTCCTTCACTAACCAATCATGATTATGATCAACTAGAATATATATATATATATATTCTAATACTTTTGTATATTGATCTATATAGACTTTGAATATTAGATTAAATGACAAAAAAGATTAATGTTTCAATTCAAGAGCAAGCCGGACCGCCGATCATGAGCTGTCGTCATCGGACCATGCAAATTGCAAGGTATATTCGATGTTGATGATCATAATGTTGATCTGTAATTACCTTAATTAATTTATGATCTGATCATTCGCAGAAAATGATCACTGCCACTATGCAGTACTTTGATCATGAATAGATAAAGAAACTTATAAAGATTCATGAGATATCGAAACAAAAAAGAGGGAGCTAGCTAGCTAGTTGATTCACGGGCTTCATGTAAAAATTTTGCGTTATCCTCCATAAACATGCATGGATGCATGCATGCTGATGATTAGATTCGATTCATGTGGTTTTGAAAGTAAATTAAGTAGTAGGTCTAGGTCGTACTCATGATGATCTTTGTTTATATAATGATAAAAAAGTCCAAACCTCATTATTAAGAAAAAAGTAGGCAGGTAGTTTTACCCACAAGAGAACACGGCCTCTTATTCACAAGGTAAAATAGCATTGATCTCTAGCTTCTTTTTTTTTTTTATCTGAAGATTAGAGCATATATTAAGAAGATAAAGTTGATCAACTACAACAAACACACAAACAAAACAAGCACACAAACCATACAACACAAACCATATAACTACAAAGCACAAACCACACAATCAGGCTTTGGAAAGATTTTTGCCACTATGAAAATCCAACAAACAAGGCGGTATTGAAATCAGCGGTAGACAAGAATTGATCTCTAGCTTACGTACCAAACTTAATTAATTAGGGCTAGCTTGTTAAGTAAGTTACAAGTACCTGCAGACCTCTTTACTTGAGTTAAAAAAGTGCGTGCTCCGTTATATATAAGGCCGTGCGCATGTGAAAAAGTTGGGAGACAAACAAAACTGTATATCATGATCAATATATGCATGCAAGCACTAGTAGTGGTGTTATATGCCTTTTGAGACAATTGTACGTTATTAGTGATCAGCTAGCTAGTTATAAGAGATCCATTTAGTAGATTATGTATTATAAGAAAATTATTTATTTATAATCAGTTAATTTATAAGAGATCCATTTAGTAGATTATGTATTACAAAAAAATTATTTATTTATAATTAGTTAATTTATAAGAGATCCATTTAGTAGATTATGTATTAATTACAAGAAAATTATTTATTTATAATCAGTTAATTTCAGCAAAATGATTATTTATAGTCAAAATAAATCACATATAATATTTTCATTATAAATAATTTATCACAAAAATTCATTTTTCTTATAATGATGTCAAGATAAATCACGATGAGGCGATAGATTATCAAACAAAATATATGTTGCATGCATGACTAGCAACCAGATGATGGATCGATCTTGAAATTTTCAGATTCATATGATTGATTAATCCAGATCAATTAGCATTCTTTTTATAAGTTGTCTTACTGATCTATATGAAGTACTATAAAAGAATGGGAAAAAACAGTACAGTATACTGCAAGTTAAGTCTACATTAAAACGTACGTACGTAGTTTTTTCCCCCAAGATAATTACAGTTGCGGCCGGGAAGCTAGCTAACTAGCTTTTTACTTGTGGAAAATTAGCTAAAAACGCCCTTATTGGATTCTTTGGATAACTGAACATTTGGTAGGAAATTTCTTAGCGCATGTACGCATGTTTGGTAATTGGTAAATGGTAAACAGTACTATCAAACTTAATCTGATCGATCGAGATCCTGATATTATCATGTTCTTAATTAAGTGTCCTTAATATAGCCAGAATTAGCTATAAGTTAGTGATGGCCGACAAATCCTAATGTAATTAATAATTAATTAATCAAGTAAAACCCTTCTACTCTTACGTATAAAATATTCTTCGAGCGTTCTTATAACTTTTTGAGTAGCCGAAAGAAAGCAGATTTTCTTATACATAGATATGGAACAGATAGCGTTAATTCTACGTTTGTGAATATTGTAATTTTAAAAGAAAAGTTTTCTGATCTTTACCGTCAATTGGGCCACGTCAATGCAGTCAAGGACCATACTTCGAAAAAGCTAGCTCGTTGAAGTTCAAGCATTAAATGAATCGAATTCTAGACTGGCTAATTGTGGACCTGTGGTATTAATGACCAGTAGAAATATCGGTGCATCTAGAATTCATCAAATCCTAGAAATTATAAATTTGGGGAATGGAATTGTAGTGCATGCCTATATATGTGTGCCCATGATACGCGTTGCCAAAAAAAATAAAAAATAAAAAATAAAAAATAAAAACATAACATGATGGGTCAGTAATATAGGCCAACTAATTATGGGAATTTCATCAATCATATGTATTTCAATATTAAAGTTTGGTCTAACCAAACCCATGTCTCCATCTTTGGCCAAAGGGGTTGAATTGGAGTGTATTTTCCACTTTCCTCGCAACTTCACACTGGAAAAAAACAAACAGCTAGTGCGTGTCCCACGGATTACTACTCTTTTGGCCAAGCCGTGATTGATGGCAAATACTTCCCCACTAGGAAGGAACCCTCGAAGTTTCATGAATAATGTTAAAATCACGCCTCACTAAAAATGCTAAAAACACCTCAAAGTAAGTGTTTTTTCTTTTTATTAATGTTGTGAATTTTTTAAAAATATTAAAAAAAAAAAAAGTGGATTCCCGCAGGAGTGGACGTACTCGTAGAGGCCGCTCAAGTTTCATTAGACTTACCCAATTTTATGGAGGGAACATGGCCATGCAGACCCCACGCCACTTTCTTTCTTTCTTTCTTTTTCCTTTAGTCACTCTCAAGCTTCAACTAACATCCAATTTACAAGAGAAAATCAGACCGCCCAAAAAAAGTCCAAGTCACCCTTAAGTACTTCATGATCGCCCTCTTTTTTTATATCTCTAATCCTCAAGGCTTCAACTTTATATATACAAACATCTTTCTTCTCTCAAATTATCACAGAAAAAAAATTAACAGATCACATTCGCATCATTCCCAGCCAACCATGGATTGGTTCTCATGGCTATCTAAAACCGGCCTCGAGCCTTCTCTAGTTTACGAGTACGGTCTCGCTTTTGCTCACAATGAGCTTGAAGAAGAAGACATAATTTATTTCAACCATGAGTTTCTCCAAAGCATGGGGATTTCCATAGCCAAGCACAGGCTAGAAATCCTCAAGCTTGCTAGAAAGGAGAAGGGAGGAAGCCCGAGTTCCATATCAAGGCTTCTCGTCGCCATGAGGAAGACAAAAAGATGCTTGACTAACTGCATCCGCACATGGATTCGCCGCGAGGAGTCGGCTCTGGTGCTTGTGCCGAGGCCTAGATATGGAACAAGATGGAAGGGAGCCATGTTGAAGAGGAACAAAACAATGACGCCGGTAAAACAAGAGAGGTTGTTGCTCACAAATGGGAGTCCTATGATGTTTGCTTCAGGGCCTCTTCGGTTAGATAGTTTTTCGAGCCCTTTGGGGTATGATCTCGGCCGTAAGGAGGAAAAGATGGACGGCAACGATGACGGGTACTGTTCCGCCGGCGCTGAAGAGATCAGGTGGGATACCATGTTTCAGGATATGAAACCCACCTGAGTTTTCACTTTTCCATCTCTGTTCTGGTTTTCCTCTTGTATTTCGCATTTGATCTCTCTTTCTTTTCGTTCTTTTAGGGGGTTTTTGTGGAGTTAATTCAATGGTGAGAGATGGGTTTTTGGGTTCTTCCACCAGAGAGTTTTGGTTGTGTTTCAGAAGAGAGATATATTGTCTTATTTAGATTTTTTATTTTTTTTTTATTTTTCATTAATGGTGGGATCATCCATTAGCACCAAAGGCCAAAGGGTCTGCTTCAGTAATGAGATTGTCCCCTCCCCCCAGCTTTTGTATCTTAAATGACTTTATTGAAAGATAGGGAAAAAAAGAGAGTACTAGTATTTAATGTGTTCGCGAATATTGAGCAGAATGATAACGTGCAATGTCCAGTACTTTCAAGTTTCACCCCATCCTCCTGACATTCAAGGGTTATCTGCATCGTTTTTTATTTTATTTTTATGACGACGACCGACACAACTTATTCATGAGTTTGTGAAAGTTTCTTTTACCTTCGACAAATTCACTTCATTTGATCATTTTGACCCATCGAGTATATACGAAGGCCATGATGAATTCGTTCTCTGAGTCTGACGAAAATTGGATTGACCCAAATGTAATTGGTTGTCATAAAAGAAGGGTACACAAGTTGATTCATCTGGGATCTGCCATGTCTTTGGTCATTTTAGTCAGGTTATATTTTTACCAAACGGGCCGGATTTCACTGAGTAAAACATTGCGTTGAAAGCATTGATTCTAAACATTAGAATGGAAGTACACTTCCTAGACATTATAATTGGAAATCAGGCTCCTTTCAAAGAGAGCAAGAGGCAAAAAAAAAAAAAAAAAACAGAGAAGAAATTGTTCCACAAGACATGGGAAACATACCAAGAGGATTTATATAAAAGAGCAATATTAGGAACACGGCTTCGCATACCTTTTGTAAAATTGATAACGTGACAATATTATTATGTCAACCAAAATATTAAAAAACAAATACTAAAAAAAAGATAAAAACATAATAAGAGAAACAAAAATAAAAATATGAATAGTTAGATTAAAGGATACGTAAAAATAATATTTTTGTACAGCATATATGCAAAAAGCACACAAATCTTGTACAAATAATATTTTTGTATACAAAATTTAATTTCAGAATTCTATGGAGTCTCACATAGTACGTGTGAATGAGATGATAGCAGACTAACTAAGCTAAAGATGTAGCAGCTGGATTTATGTCAAAATTATGAAGATTTCTCCTAAAAAATGAAATGTGATTGTGTTGATACATAATAAGTACAGTCCCTCAAAAGGCTAATGTAACAAATGTCAATATTAATGTGAGGCATCTACTCTAAGCCCCCAAACTTTATTTTGTAATAACAACAAATGACTTCGATTGAAGCTTCCCCGAATAAATCATCACCTTGGGGGCAAGGGATGCTCAGCATATTTAGATTTTCACACAAGTAATAGTAGTACATTTGAAAGGCACACCTCGGATAGTCCCTTGGTAGTTTAACTTTATGGAAGCATACCTCTTACAACATTGGAACAGCTCAATCATCTCAGCTTGGGAACTAGGAAACCCACATCGTCAGCGGTTTGTATTTGGAGGAAGTCGAAAAGAACCACCAGAGTAAAGCAGTTGGTAGACCGGCTGCACTCGAATGGTCAGAATTGTGCTCACGATTGTGCCCAGCCCACAAACTCCAGCCAGAACCAGGAAAGTGAGCCTGAAGCAATTGGAACCTAAACAGGTAGACCCTCCTTGTGTAGCAGCTTCAGCATCATATACATAACCAGCAAGCAGAGATGAGAAAAGGACTGCACCAATAGGATTGCCTAATGCCATGGTGCTGTAGATTACGCCAAAATGCTTTAAGCCAAAAATCTCAGAGGCGGTTGGGACCATCGTAGAATACTGAACACCATAGCAGATTCCAAGTAGAGCAGTAGCAATATAGAGAGTAGAAGTGAGGGATAATGCAAATAGAAGGAAAGATATGGTCATTACAATATGTGCACATATCATCCAAAATGTGCGAGGAAGTGTTCTCGACCTGCAAGAAACATAGTCTCATATCTAGTGAAAATCATGGCCTTACAAAGTATAAAAAAAATATCCCTTTCAAAACACAAAGGAACAAAGGCTCGCTTGTGTGTCAGAGAAAATCAAGTTTTATTGCGAAAAACAAGTAACCAATTGAAAAGAGAGAGGAATCATACTCCGAACTAGTCTATGACCAATTAAATCAAAGGTAACAAGTAATGACCTGACAAAGTGTTCAGAAACAGCACCCGCACCAAGACGACCCACAAAATTGCAAAAGCTGAAGAGAGACAACAACAAGGTTGTATCATCAACACCTAATGCAACCCCAATCTGAGCCAGATTATTTAGAACTGTTATTCCTGAACCAACCGCAAGAAAGTATGAAAACCAAAGAAGCCAAAAATCAGCCTTGATTAGAGCTTCACGGAACTTGAAATCTTCCCCCCTACGGGGGCCTCTCCTTCTCTTCTTCACTGCCCCCTCCCCAACAGCAAGAAGTGTTTCCACATCTGAAGCATCCTCGCTCTCATGGAAGCTTCCAAGATGTGTAGATGACGAACTTGGTGTTAACAAAGGATCTGTTTGTGTTGAACCAACTAAATCATCTGAAGAATCAACAGGGGGACCCATTTTCTTTGCAGGAAAAAATGTCATTTTCACAGGAATTACAAGGGGGGACAACAGAAGAATAACCATTATGGCAACTAAAATGTAGGAAACAGTGCCACTTAGAGAAACTGTGTCACTTATCACTGTGGTTGAGAGAAGATAGATGGCAAGCAAAACACTAGAAGCTTGCGTGAAAATAAAATGAACATGCTCCGAAGAGTGTTCTCCAGATGCCGGAGTACAAGGCCGAATAAGGCACATCATGGCTAAGCATAAAAAAGGAAGCCCAAGTGCAAGGAATAACAATAGTTTTGGAGCTGAGTCATTTAACACCATACTGCATATTACCGTATACACTGCAGCACTGATCCCGATATAACCTTTGAGAATGCCAGCAACTGTGCCCCTACTGAGAGGGAAGTTTCTCATGTTGGTTACAAGCACAGCTGTGCCGAACCATGCACAGCTGTTGGTGCCAATACAAAGCGCAAGCCATAACTGCCATTGGAGATGCACATTATAACTACATATTCTTAAGTGGGGAGGGATATGTATATAACAATAACAGGATTCTAAAATGCAAAGTGCACCACAAAATTTTTAAGGCATGACATGTTATGATGGAAACAAATGAAATTAACAGTGACTGCAAACAGCTCAAGGGGGTAAATGACATGCAGATAACAGGATTGTAAAATAGACTAAAACCAAATATACATACATACATATATATATATATATCCATGATACTCCTCCACTCTAAGTGAGGGTTATTAATATAATTGAGGCTACATCCTCTTTCAAAGAATGTATATATATATAATGAGAGAGAGAGAGAGAGATCATCAAAAATAGGGGAATATCTTAACTTTAAGGAGCAATCAAAATTCAAAATTATCAATGTGTAAAAGTTTCCATCCATCACAGAAGTCAATGGATGAGCTTTGGTCCCCATTTCTCTATGGTGGTGTCTTTGGAAGGAGAGGAAAGAAAGAATTGTAAAATCGACTAAAACCAAATATACATACATATATATATATCCACGGTACTCCTCCACTATAAGTGAGGGTTATTAATATAATTGAGGCTACATCCTCTTTCAAAGAATGTAAATATATATAATTAGAGAGAGAGAGAGAGAGAGAGAGAGAGAGATCATCAAAAATAGGGGAATATCTTAACTTTAAGAAGCAATCAAAATTCAGAATTATCAATGTGTAAAAGATTCCATCCATCACAGAAGTCAATGGATGAGCTTTGGTCCCCATTTGTCTATGGTGGTGTCTTTGGAAGGAGAGGAAAGAAAGAAGCTTTGTAGATCCAAGCGATCAGAGATCAATGGATGAACTTATAGTTCTCTTTATAACACTTCATTGGTTGATTGTAATAGATTCCAATGGTTTGAATATTCATGAATTCCTTGTATCCTTAGTCAATCATGCCTAGGTGTTGCTCTTGTATATGGCCCGTTTCCATGGGCTGTGCCCATTGCTCATTGATAAAATCTTTATTTACTGATTAAAAGAGAAAAAAAAAGAAAAGATTTCATCCATCACTAGGTGTATGTGGCCGTTTGGAACACTCCTGAAGTGATAGGTTGCAATACCCAAGAATCAAACAGAAGGTGTAGATGCTTGCAATATCCAGACACATGAAGTGCTATAATCAAGCAATCATTAACCGAACTTCACGCATAAACCACCAAAACTCTATTTTCATACAAACCCCGTTCAGGAAATAACTACAATCTATTGGACGATCAAGTTAAAAAAATGGGTATGTAAAGATTTATGGTTTTATTTTTTTTCAAACCAGAATATAGAATATGTATGCTCAAAGACAGTTATTGCAGACAAATCAAACCCTAAGCAGTAAAACAATTGAATCCAATCCAGCAATATTTTCAAAACAAACAAATGCACGAACAGGTTAAGAACTAATGTTTTGATTAATTTCATTTATGAGACAGTTATTTTATGCAATTAAATTCTGACGATACGAATTCAACACACCGCAACAAATCAATCGAATAAACGAGGATATGTAAGAATCAGAAATAGAAAATTCCAATACTGAACTCAACAGTCAGTTGTCTCAGATAATAGATTTCAAACAGGCTTGCATAAAGCCAAATTAACCCGTTGAGCAATAATAATGCCAAATCAATCGAATCCTAACCGGGTACCTAAAAAGCTTCAATTCTGGACAAAACTAACTCAGCAGCTAGTGGTTTTAGGAAATCGAGTTCATATAGTATCCGAAAAGATTTTTCTTTTCTTGAAATTAAATAAGGAATAATCAGATCGGAATGGAGTGATGAAGGGATCGCTTACCAGCCAGTAAGGCAGGTTTTGAACAGTCTCGGAAACAGCGAGCCAAAGAACACCATAACCTGAGAAACAAAGCAAGGCACCAACCAAAAGCAGAGCCCAAGGAGGGAACTTATTGCAGGCAATACCAGGAAGAATACTCACGCTCTCTCCAATATCGTTGGCTACTCCAAGCAACGTCACCCGCTGCTGGTTGTAGCCCATTACGGATTTGAGTGTTGAGGAGTACAGTGGGAAGTTGTAGGAATTTCCAGCCGCGATTTGGACCCAGACCGCGGCTGCTAAACCCACCCATGGCGGTCTGCTTCCTGCTTTCAAAACTATTTTTGGCATTGGGTTCACTATTATTCACAGTATGTTGGAAAGCAGAAGTGTCAGAAATGGAAAAGAGAGAGCTTTCCCATGGATTCTGATCGAAAGAAAGAGATGGTAATTTGCCTAACAAGATGATCAAAATCATAAAAAATCTAGGGACAAATGTTGTACTAATGCCGACGGTTAATTTGTGCTAGTTGGTATTTTTCGTGTGTTGTAAAATATCAATTATGAGTTCAGAAACGAAAAATGTATTTGAAATTGAAGAAAATAAAATTTTATTTTAAAAACAGTAAATTGACATTTATGAATAAGAAATAATAAATGTAGTCTTGAATTTGTAAGCGGTTTGTAGTTATTTTAAAGAAAAGTGAATATATATGGGACTCACATAAAAAAATTAACTTTTCTTAATAATGGACCCAATTTTTTTTTAAAACGATTGCATGTTATTTGTAATTTTACGATTGTATATAGCATTATTCAATTTGATGATAAGTACAAATTTGATGAGATGAACATATCATACTCATTATAACTCTACATTGAATTCATCATTAGACTCATCAAAATAATAATATAATAATATTTTTAAAAAATTTTCCATTATTTTATAATTATACTAACTATATATATGTTAATAATTTAATTTGATACTTAAATTATTATTTCAATGATTTTTAATAAAATCATAATTAAAAAAATATAGTAAACACATTCATTTTATAGAAAAAATAAAAAGAAAATGAGGAAAATGTGTTGGGAAAATAAAATATATTAAAGTAATAAGATAATGGATAAATAATAACTATTTAAATTTGAAAAAAATTTTAAACATCACTATAGCTCAAAATTTAAGAAATACATTTTGATAAGACCAATGTGAGATAATTTTTAATATAAATAATTAAATTTGTATTTGATGAGTCTTTTAATTAGATCAATGAGGATGCCCTTAGAACATATTTATTAGATTGTTTAAAATTATTATTTTTTAAATATAATTTTATATGAATACTAAAAAATTTTGATTATATTTATTAAATACGTGACAAAATTTGTGAAAAAAAGAAATAAAATCATTTTTTTTATAAATAATAAAACTAAAATTTTGTCTAATAATTATTAATTTTTTTTAATATTTATATAAAATTATACTTTTTAAAAAATAAATTTAAACAATATAACGAGAATGCTGTTACAAGTACAGCCCTCAGTCAAAGATGAAGTTTAATTGTTTAAAGCAGAATTCGGCAACTTAAGTTCGATCCAACTTAAGTTTATTTTACTGTTTTTCATTATTATAAAATTAAACGTGAAAACGTTAGGGATTGGAATTAACGGATTTTTTTATATATATTTTTCACACCAATATATTAAAATTAATATTCTATTTTTGGAGGCGCGAAATAATCTTGAAACTGAGATATTAACGTAACAAATAACGTACATTTTAATTCTTTCGATAAATATATCTTTTTTCTTTTGAAAAGTAATTCTTTCGATATTTTGCTTTCATAATATTTGTGCATTGTTAAATTATGTTAAAAATGTAAGGGTGTTTTTGTCAAGAAAAACGCTTATTTACTGGTGTTGTTGCGCTCGAAATTGAACAGGTTGTTTACGCACTGCATCATATAGTAAATATCTTTTAATATTTAAGCATGATTTCATTAGTGAAATCAATTCATATCATCTCATTTAATTATTATAATTTTTTAAAATTTTAAATAAAATATAATAAATAATTTAATTTTTTTAATTTAAAAATAAAAATAATAAAAATATATTATATTCTAATAATAGTTTATTTAATATTTATCTGATTTTAACTCATTAGTCAAATCAAATCTTAATAATCACATCTCATCTCAATTATAATAACTTAAAGAAATTTTAAATCACGTTAACTTATGAAATTAAAATAAATATTTGTTATTATGATTGAAGCAAAAAGAATAAGTTTATCTATCTCGTTTACTCATATATAATTGTCTAATGACAAAGTATATATATATATATATATATATATATATATATTTATATGTAAAGTAATATTTCTATATCAATTATCATCTCACTCTGTCTTCTCATTTTAATTGTTTATATATATATATTAAAAAAAAATCATTACTTAATTATTAAGAGGTGATTATAAGTATATTGATATCTTTTTATTTTTTAAAAATATTTAAACATATTTAAAATAAAAAGTTAAAAAAAGTACATTTGTATTATAATAAATTAAATAGAGAAATTAAAAATACATAATATCACTACTTAAGAATATTAGTATTGGTTTATGTATATACATATACATATACAAACTCATATCTGTATAATATGAACTTAAAATTTTTTACATTGAAATATGTATATGCAAATATTTGTATAGTCATGAATAATGATTTTTCAAATTTAAAGAATTATTATTAATTTTTCAAATATTATTTTGTTGTTTTTTCTCGCTTTCTTATTCATTAAAATTAATTTTGTAAAATTTATATTAGAATAATTTTGATTTGTAAGATTTGTATTAAGTTGATGATACATAAATATATAAGAATAATAATTTAAAAAATAATAATAATATTTTATTATTATGTTGTCTTAACTATATATAAACTAGTGTAAAAATTTTACTTGAATGGTAAAATAAATCTTTCAAAGAGATGACTTTACATATATATATATATATATATATATAATCAATACCAATATTTTTAGAAAGAAAACCTTATAACCCATGCTAATTCCTCGATAATGAGGTTGTGATGCCAGAGAATATGAGCAAAGTAGGTTGATGCATTGCAATGCACTTCAAATCCAGAGTCTTGAGTCTTGACCGACCTATGGACATAGGGAGAAGACAGGGATTGGCTAAGAGCACCAGACCTATGGACATAATTAATTTTTGTCGTTTTACTTTGATGGGATGGTCGTGTCAATAACTGTGCAACACGATTCCCAATTTTTGTGGTGTATTTGCCACATCCATGAACACGTTTTGTTTAATTTATTGGCTAGAATTGATGATATTAGTTCTATAATTGCCCATTTTATGGAGTGGTTATTAATATTATTATTGATATTAGGGACACTGCAAATTAATTAGGGCGATGCTAGCGTGCCGCCTCCAGTCATACCGCTTTCTTATATTGTTAGATCAAATCTTCTTTTTTATTATTATTATTTTTCATTTTAATATATTTTTAAAAAATATCAATATATTAGTAATTAATTTTTTATAATGAAATTAAAAAATTAAAAATTAAAAAATTAAAATTAAAATACAAAAAATACCAAAATAAAGTGTCAAAATTAATGAGTATAGTAGACTTATTCAAATTTTTATGTGGTCGAATATGTTTACGTCAAGACCAAGTCATGTATATTCACGATTTATACTTTTTTATGAAATAAAATTATGGAAGTGGGGGGAGGCAATACGGTACGTCAGATTTTTTTTTTTTTTTGAAAACTATGTAGTTAAATGTGGGCTCCAGATTTGACAGAGCCGGACAGAGCCGACGTTGAGGGAAAATGAGAGGAAGAGTTCAAATTGAGGACGTGATTCTATGAAACCGACTTTTCGATGCCGAATTTATTATTTTTTCTTAAACAATAAATATAATATTATATATAATTATGAAATGCATAAAAAATCGTACAATTATTTTAAAAATAGGATTTATTATTACAAATTTATTTTTATATAAACTCTATTTTTACTCATTTAAAAAAAATATGTATATATACGACATTTACACCTTTTACAACTACAAAGTACAAATATCGTTCCTTTTTCATAAATGTTTGGTTTGCAAGCTGTTTATGGGTTTGTGGCCGAGGAGGTCCGGTCCTAGAGAAGTAAGGTCCAGTCTGCTCTCTTGGACTGTTAGTGGAAGAGCACGCTACTAATCTTAAGGAAAATGCTATTTTAAGTTTTTAATACGGTTAACATCTCATATATTTTATTTTTGTTAATTTTTTTCTTTACTTAATAACAAAAATGTAATTATTAACGTATTAATATATTTTTATATTTTTAAAAAATATCTTTAAAATATATATATATATGAATAAAAAATTTAAAAATAAATAAAAATAAATTTATACTATGCAACATGCCTAATGATCAATACTAGACGGCAATCTAACACTCCTCCTAATCTTAACCTATGTTCTAGATTGCCTTAACAATTTCCACAATCGCATGCACACGTCCCCTTCCTTGAAACATGGGCTCACGCATCATTATTGATTA
Organism: Platycarya longipes; assembly: GCA_036559045.1. NCBI lineage: Eukaryota > Viridiplantae > Streptophyta > Magnoliopsida > Fagales > Juglandaceae > Platycarya > Platycarya longipes. Next base: position 51,833,680 of record CM071789.1, read on the forward strand.
TTGGAAAAGAGATTGTCTTAAAAGATATATATTTTAAGATATTAAAAAAATTATAAAAAATAAAATAAATCGAGATGGAGAACAGGATGAAACGTACCGGAATACCTAGCACCGACCTTGATTATTATTGTGGTTTTTTTGTAGTTCTTGTTGGGGGGGGGGGAGGGAATGGTTTTTGTCAATTGTTACAATCGGTGCAGGCAGCAGGCCATTGTTAATTAGTATGTTTTTCTCGTTGGGCAAAAAACAATTGAAAGGGAATCTTAAGTTTTAACATGTTATATAATTGTTTACAAAAAGAGACAACTGGGAATTTGGGTTTAGAAATACAAATATGGTAAATTTATGCCTACCTACGGAACGTTCTTCACCGTAACTTCACTATCCCAGTTCAGTCCTTCTTTATGTTGCTCTCATCCTTGTTACAACTTTTAACTTCAACAGTAACGGTAGTTTTTCTTATAAGTAGAGGGAAATATATCGTTTTTTTTTTTTTCCTAACTTCCATTCACTTTTGTGGTGTTTGAAATCTTCCAATTGCCAGAGGGGCCATTGATCACTCCTCCTAACATTCCTGTAATGAAGTTCTCGTTAGTTTAATGCAGTTCTCCTTAACAGCTGAAGCATATTTGTGTTAGGTTTAATGTATAGTCGCCACATTGTTGGATTTTTGTTGTTGTTTTACATCGATCTGTTTGTGTTGGAGAGTACAATAAGCCTGTGTTGTGGAGAGTATAATAAGCCTGTTTTTGCTATAATTATTGTTTCGATATGTTTTGTTGCACCTTATTCTATTGTGTTGTAAAAATTAACATAATAGTCTGTACAAGGATTGCTTGAAAGCCTAATGGGCAGGGTTGAAAGCATAATACTCTGTGGAGAGGTAACTTACCTTTGCATTATTTGTTGCCTAAAATAATTTTTATATATAATGACTAATATGATGTAAAATTCATACATTTTTAATACAATGATAGGGAAAAAAAAAATTTCATACATTGTAGGATTAGATTTGGCCCAAAGGCCCAACAGCCAAAGGAGCCCACCAGGAAGGAAAAGGCCCAACAGTAATGGGAGCCCACGACCAAGAAGGAAAGTCATACTAAGGGCCCAATTCTGTAGAATCCAGAATATATATCAAACCCGTCGCCACCTTTATCGGGATTTCAAGCAGATACGGAATATCAACAAACTCGGAAAGATATATCATGCAGATATGCAATCACGATGATTACGGAAGGCGTTACAAGGGACATGTACCACCCCAGTGGCCTATAAATAGACCTGGTAAACCTCAACTATGCACATTAAGAATTATTTTGGTAAATACGTGATTACTGACTTAAGCGTCGGAGCTATCCCGGGTGGAAAGCCACCACCTTCCCTTAATTCTTCTTGCAGGTAACGAGAGCAGGAGGCCGGCGAGACACGTCCTCAACATTGGCGCCGTCTGTGGGATTCGAACCCACGACCACGTGGTTCTCGCATGCCAACTGTGACACGTTCCGTAGCAAGCCGAATGACAGGAGCATCAATGGAAGCACGGTTAGCAGCGGCGGAGGAAAGACTGAGAACAACATTGGAAGCCTTGGAAGCACTTCAAAAAGAGAACGAGACCTTGCGACAAAGGAACGTTGAATCCAGCAACACGGCCGTACCTCCTGTCGACGGGCAAGGAGAGCAAGAGGCGGATAGTAACGCGGGGGTCGAGCTTGAGCGCGTGAAAAAACAGAAGCTGCACGACGAGTTGAAGGATCTTGCGGGCAAATATGAGGAAATAGCCAAAAAGTGGGGGGACATTCTTCGGTTGACAGCATATTAAGCCAAACTGACCTGCCATACAGCGAGCGCATCATGGGAATCCCTTTGCCGTCAAAATTCAAACTTCCCCAAATCGAACTGTACGATGGGTCCAGAGACCCCGTGGACCACCTAGAAAACTTTAAAGCTCACATCACGCTCCACGGCTTCCCAGGCGAGATCGCCTGCCGGGCTTTCCCTTTAACCCTGAAGGGGACAACGAGGGGCTGGTTCGGGACCCTCCGGCCAAGGTCGATAGACAGCTTCGAGGAATTAGCTAAGCTTTTCATAACTCAATTTATGCCAAGCAGAAGGCGCCGGCGACCAGCCGCCTACCTGCTAACAGTCAAGCAAATGGAGGACGAGGACCTCAAGACCTACCTCACACGGTTCAACAAGGAACGCCTAACAACAGATGACCAGGACGAAAAGATCACTCTGGCCGCCCTCCTAGGAGGGATCTGGCCTCAGAGCCCCTTCATGGTCGATCTGGCAAAGAAGACTCCTTCCACCCTGAGGGAGTTCATGGATCAAACGGACAACTTTGTCAACGCCGAAGACACGCTGCAAGCGTTGGTAAACCCCCGCAAAGAAAACTGGAGGGGCGAATGGTGAAGCGGGCGCGATGAAGAGAAAGCGGGAACAAGACGGCAGGAAAGAAGGCGAGAAAGGTACACGGATCGACACCCCAGATTAATGCATAATAACCTAAGTGTCAAAGAGAAAGAGGATGGCGAGGCCGAAGGGCGCCCACATCAGACAGCAGATCGGTATTGCAAGTACCACCAGACAACGTCCCATTGGACCGAAGATTGTACAACCATGAAAAAGAGGGTCGCCGACCTAATGGGAATAGGGGAGTTGGAGCACATGATCGCAGAACGGTCAAAACCTTCTTGGCACCAAGAAACCGGGCGAAGAAGGAAAAGGAGCTTCAGCCTCGAGCGAAGAAACCGCGGCAACAACCCTCGCAATGATCATAACCGGGCGAACAACAGGGAGAACGGCGGCAGAAGCAGGACTCCCACCAGAGGCGGCAGGAATAGGACTCCCTCGATAAATAATAATAACAGAGAACCAATCGGGGAAATCAGGACGATAGTCGGAGGATTCGCTGGAGGCGGGGTATCCACGTCCAGCCGCAAGGCGCACGCCAGAAGAGGTCGGTACGAGGAAGTATATGCAATGGATAGGGCACCGAAACAGCAAAAACTGAACCAAGAGCGAGAAGTAATATCTTTTGGAGAGGCGGACAGGCAAGGGATACTGTACTCCCATGACGACGCCCTGGTAGTCACCCTCATCATAGCCAACTACACGACTAGGCGGGTATTAATTGACAACGGAAGCTCTGCCGATATATTATTCTGGGACGCATTCAACAGAATGGGCATTGATCCCGGGCAGTTACGAACTTCCCCAACACCACTGAAAGGTTTTTCCGGTGAAACAATCCAACCAGTAGGAGCCATCACACTCCCAGTTACCGCCGGGAATGGAGCACAAACGGCAACCACCATGACCGACTTCTTGATAGTAAAAACCCCTTCCTCCTACAATGTTATACTAGGGAGACCAACCTTCAACCGCCTCGAAGCAATAACTTCCACGTACCACCTCAAGATGAAATTTCCAACCGACAGCGGCGAAGGAGAATTAAAAGGAGAGCAGGCACTGGCTAGGGAGTGCTATGTACAGGAGTTGAAGAAAAATGGGAACGGAGTTTGTGCAATCGAGGAGCCTGAAGATGCCTTCCTCCCGCCACTTCCCCCCAGCCATGGTCGAGGCCTCGCAAGGGGAAATACAGTATAGGAGACCTGGTTCTAAGGAAACGCGGGGTGACTACCCAAAGTCCTGGAAAATTGGAACCTCAATAGGAAGGGCCTTATGTAGTGGTAACAAACAGTATAGGAGGATCGTATCGGCTAAAGGACAGTCAAGGCAAAGAGCTACCTCGACCATGGAACGCAGAACACCTGAAGAAGTTTTACTAGTAGAAATCTCATAGTCATTCCAGATTTGCTTTTTATTTAAGTTTTCGTAAATTTGCATTAGTCATTCCTACTATATTTTTTCTAAAATTGCATTATTCCTGCTATATTTAAGCAAATGGGCGCAGAATCAAACGACCACGCCACCTTCAACCACAGTAAAGGGGCGCAGAGTCTAATGACCACGCCACCTTCAGACAAGGCAAAGGGGCGCAGAGTCAAACGACCACGCCACCTTCAAGCATGCAAAGGGGCGCAGAGTCAAACGACCACGCCACCTTCAGACGAAGCAAAGGGGCGCAGAGTCTAATGACCACGCCACCTTCAGACGAACCAAAGGGGCGCAGAGTCAAACGACCGCGCCACCTTCAGACAAAGCAAAGGGGCGCAGAGTCAAATGACTACGCCACCTTCAAGCGAAGCAAAGGGGCGCAGAGTCAAATGACCACACCACCTTCAAGTACAGCAAAGGGGCGCAAAGTCAAATGACCACGCCACCTTCAGACAAAGCAAAGGGGCGCAGAGTCAAATGACCACGCCACCTTCAAGCAAAGCAAAGGGGCGCAGAGTCAAACGACCACGCCACCTTCAACCAAAGCAAAGGGGCGCAGAGTCTAATGACCACGCCACCTTCAGACGAAGTAAAGGGGCGCAGAGTCAAACGACCACGCCACCTTCAGACAAAACAAATGGGCGCAGAGTCAAATGACCACGCCACCTTCAACCAAAGCAAAGGGACGCAGAGTCAAACGACCACGCCACCTTCAGACAAAGCAAAGGGGCGCAGAGTCAAACGACCACGCCACCTTCAGACAAAGCAAAGGGGCGCAGAGTCAAACGACCAAGCCACCTTCAGACAAAGCAAAGGGGCGCAGAGTCAAACGACCACGCCACCTTCAAGCAAAGCAAAGGGGCACAGAGTCAAACGATCATGCCACCTTCAACCAAAGCAAAGGGGCGCAGAGTCAAACGACCACGCCACCTTCAACCAAAACAAAGGGGCGCTGAGTCAAACGACCACGCCACCTTCAACCGCAGCAAAGGGGCGCAAAGTCAAACGACCATGCCACCTTTAGACGAAGCAAAGGGGCGCAGAGTCAAACGACCACGCCACCTTCAACCGCAGCAAAGGGGCGCAGAGTCAAACGACCACGCCACCTTCAGACGAAGCAAAGGGGTGCAGAGTCAAATGACCACGCCACCTTCAAACACAACAAAGAGGCGCAGAGTCAAATGACCACGCCGCCTTCAAACACAGCAAAGGGGCGTAGAGTCAAATGATCACGCCACCTTCAACCGCAGCAAAGGCGCGCAGAGTCTAATGACCACGCCACCTTCAGACAAAGCAAATGGGCGCAGAGTCTAATGACCACGCCACCTTCAGACAAAGCAAAGGGGCGCAGAGTCAAGTGACCACGCCACCTTCAAGCAAAGCAAAGGGGCGCAGAGTCAAACGACCACGCCACCTTCAAGCATGCAAAGGGGCGCAGACTCAAACGACCACGCCACTTTCAACCGCAACAAAGGGGCGCAGAGTCAAATGACCACGCCACCTTCAGACAAAGCAAAGGGGCGCAGAGTCTAATGACCACGCCACCTTCAGACAAAGCAAAGGGGCGCAGAGTCAAATGACCACGCCACCTTCAAGCAAAGCAAAGGGGCGTAGAGTCAAACGACCACGCCACCTTCAAGCAAAGCAAAGGGGTGCAGAGTCAAACGACCACGCCACCTTCAAGCATGCAAAGGGGCGCAGAGTCAAACGACCACGCCACCTTCAGACGAAGCAAAGGGGCGCAGAGTCTAATGACCACGCCACCTTCAGACAAAGTAAAGGGGCGCAGAGTCAAATGACCACGCCACCTTAAAACAAAGCAAAGGGGCGCAGAGTCAAACGACCACGCCACCTTCAAACAAAGCAAAGGGACGCAGAGTCAAACGACCACGCCACCTTCAAGCAAAGCAAAGGGGCGCAGAGTCAAATGACCACGCCACCTTCAAGTAGACAGAAAACGCACACAGTAACAAGCATAAGTACGCGACAACAAAGGTAAAAAAAAAAAATATATATATATATATATTTTAAATTTCTTACGTCTCAAGGGGAAGAAAATTTGCGGGGTAATTGTGGGATTAGATTTGGCCCAAAGGCCCAACAGCCAAGGGAGCCCACCAGGAAGGAAAAGGCCCAACAGCAATGGGAGCCCACGACCAAGAAGGAAAGTCATACTAAGGGCCCAATTCTATAGAATCCAGAATATATATCAAACCCGTCGCCACCTTTATCGGGATTTCAAGTAGATACGGAATATCAACAAACTCGGAAAGATATATCATGCAGATACGCAATCACGATGATTACGGAAGGCGTTACAAGGGACATGTACCGCCCTCGTGGCCTATAAATAGACCAAGTAAACCTCAACTATGCACATTAAGAATTATTCTGGTAAATACGTGATTACTGACTTGAGCGTCGGAGCTATCCCGGGTGGAAAGCCACCATCTTCCCTTAATTCTTCTTGCAAGTAACGGGAGCAGGAGGATGGCGAGACACGTCCTCAACATACATTTTTAATAGTTCTTATGAAATGATCAGGAATTGTCGTATTACAAATTTTTCAAGTGGGTGGATGGTAATGAAGTGATTGAACTCCAATTTCGAGAAATAATGAGTGAATTGCTAAAAAAAGAATAAGAGGTCGAGATGATACACGATCTTCTCGATGAGGTTATGCAGAAGGAGTTGGTGCTTAACGCTTAAGAAGCTAAAATAAGGCGTTTAGGTGCATTACTTTGGATATATTGTAGATATATTGCTGTTTTGTATTTGTACATGCATTTTACTATTTAAGTAATTGGGGATTGTTGTTAATAGTTCTATGTTTAGGCATTCGGCTTAATTAGCCAATGAAGAGTTAGGAGTTATTTCGTCTTTGGATATATAACCATCTGATTGGGCTATGTTTTTTGTTTTTGTTTTTTAACGTGTGATTGGGCTACGTATAACATGAACAACATGACATTTTATTGGCTTCTATTAATCTGAAAGAGCTACAATAGCATGAGAACTTTTTGAATAATTGGAGAAGTTATAGGGCTTCATGTCAAGATGTTGTGTTGATATTGTGAATCAATGGATGAGTAGTGTGTTTTTGTTACAGATACTAGTAAATCTTGTTTTTATATGTATGTCTGGATTTAGTTATATAATATTTCTCATAGTAATATCGCCAGCCGGATCGAAGCTGCCATGGTAAATGCTATAATTCGAAAAACGGTTTATGTGCAACCCAAGCTAAGGTTGGGTTACATGAGCCGTACAGCCGATTTTAACCATGATCACCAGCATCTTGTCACAGACCCTCAAAACTCAGTCGATAATGATATGGTGTTGGAAAAGCTAAAATATTTTCTTTCCAAATATTGTGTTTGATAGCTATGGTGTGTCATTAGCTTTCCAATTCAACACAAAAGGCCATATAAAGGTCTGCAACAATGCCTAAAATTGGAAAAATCTTCAACTTGAAAGATGTAATGCTAATATAGAGTTATTCCTTTTCTCCACAAACTCAACTCGAAACATGTAATGCCAAAACTACGGTACCTGCTACAGTCCATGTATATTCATATTCATCCATAACAAAAATATCAAATACATTTTTCCACAACAAAATAATCATCCTCTGAACTTCCATCCTTCAATCCACAACAAAAAAATCTTCAATTTACAAAATAAAAATAAAAAATCATCCATTCATATTCACATCATTTATCCATATATCATATTCACATCATCCATCCATATTCCATCCTACATCCAGTCTACAACAAAAAAATCTTAAAAAATATTCAATCTACAACTTCAAAAATGTTCCATACACAACAAAGTATACATCATCAATTCGCATGGAAGTCCCGCAAATACGTTCATCTTCCTAAAATTTCATTGCAATGGTTGTGATCCATCCACTTACGCTTTCTTGACTCTGCATCACTCTTTCTTGGCATTGGGTTCCAAGAATGTCTAAAGCCGCACTGGATGGAACAGCCTTATGGAAATCAAAAGTAAATATACAGCCAAAACTTGGGATTCAGTAGTAAATATAAACTTATTAATGTACCTGCATGTATCCAACATTGGAAAAATCCATCTCAGAAGGGCCAAATAAATTATCTAAAAACATGCAGATTATGGTTAGAAATTAAATTGCTTGCTTGCTAGCTATCACGCCAAGATTTCCTCATCGATATACCAATTCAGGGAAGGTGAACTTGAGGGCCTGTTGGACAGCATGAGGTTAGAGTCTTCAATCCAAGCCTTTGAAACGTTACGAACAAAAGCAAAGCAAAAAAGAAAAATCAAAGATTAAAAATATATGAGAACGAAATTAAGGCCAATCATTTGCTCACCAATATGGTTCAAATTTAAAAACAGAAATGCAAGAAGCAAAACGTTGAATAGGCCAAGATAAATCAATAAGAAACAGCCTCGTTAAATTAAAATGAATACTCCAAAACCCAAAAGATGTTGATAGCACAAAGTAACACAATCCCAGAAGATATATGAAGCAGAACAAATAATAGCAATGAAAGCAATGTTTTCTTATCCACCTGACAAAAATGAGTCTGAAATGTAGTTCTCCCTAATTAATGTGTTGAATTATAATGTGCAAAAATTTATAGTACTAGACCCTCAGAGAAACTATAAATTAACAATATGTTTTCATAAGAGATCGATGTAATGGAAAAACTGAAGCTAGCAACTAGAAAACTCATACGTACAGTCCACTTAAAATGAAGGAAACCCAGAAACTTACCTTGCTTGTAGAAGATGGCGACGGATTTGCGGCCTGAACAGAGAAAAAAACCCAAACTGAGACCCGCAAACAAAGAAAACAGAACCCAGAAACTTACCTTGCTTGTAGAAGACGTCGACGGATTTGCGACCTTGAGCTTGACCAAAACAAGCGGCCGGTGACAGCGACCGCAACAACCGGACGACGAGGGTTTTTTGCTTCTCTGGTTTTGGCTCTGCTTTTTATTTCTTGAAAATTCCCTCCCCACGTTTGGTTTCTATTCCGTGCTTTTTATTTTCTTTTTATTTTTTAATTTTTCGTTATCGGTTGAAGTGGCAATTCCGTGTAAAGGATTAGCACTGCCGTTGGCTTTTAAGAATTCTGAATCTCATAAAAATATATAGATGTACATAGCAGGTTTTTATACAAACCATTTGAACCATCTAACTATGGAAAGTAGTAACGTAAAAACTATATTTACAGAAAGATACAACCAAATAAGAAACTGATCCTAGAATTAAGCTTCCACAAATCTTTGTTGATTTTACTATGTCTGTTGACTGTGGGCTGGCGTTGAGTTGGCTGTAGGATCTTCCTTGATACGCCCCCGCAAGAACGGGCTGCCATCAGTAAGTCCGATTTTGGTTTTGAGTTGATCTATTTTTTGACGCGAGAGAGGCTTTGTGAGTAAGTCTACCAGTTGATCATTGGTATGGACATGTCTTACTTGAAGGACATTTTTTTGAACCAAATCCCTGACGAAATGAAGGTCTATCTGAATATGCTTCATTCGGAAGTGCTGAATTGGATTGAAGCTAAGATGTGTGGCACCTAAATTGTCACAAAGCAATAAGGGTGGCTGTTTGACTGTGAACTTCATTTCTTGAAAAAGTGAAAGTATCCACTTAGACTCAGATGCTGCAGTGGCCAGCGCCCTATATTCAGCTTCGGTGGATGACCTTGCAATTGCTCTTTGTTTCTTTGAACTCCATGAGATGAGATTTGTGCCAAGTAAAATGAGGTAAGCGGAGGTGGAACTTCTATTATCCAGATTTCCTGCCCAGTCAGCATCAGAAAAGCAGGCGAGTGTTGGACTGATGTTTTTTTGAATGGTTATGCCATTAAAGATCGTGTTCTTCAAGTAACGAAGTAATCGTTTTATGGCTATCCAGTGAGTCATTGTGGGACGATGCATGAACTGAGATAACTTGTTGACTGCAAAGCTGATGTCAGGTCGAGTGAGAGAGAGATACTGCAGTGCTCCAATGACACGACGATACTCAGTTGAATCTACTGCTGAAGTGCCATCATCCAGTTTTAGATCAATCGAGATTGATAATGGAGTTGTAACATCTTTAGCGCCATCCATGTTTGTTTTAGCCAAGAGATCACGGACATATTTATGCTGTGTTAAGAACAGTCCATGACTTGTAGGAATAACTTCAATGCCAAGAAAGAAATGCAGGGGACCCAGATCTTTGATGGAAAATTTTTGTCCAAGCTGAGTAATAATATTTGCCATAAAGTTTGAGTCATTTCCTGTGATGACTAAATCATCAACATACACCAAGCAGTAGACAATTATTGAACCAGCAGTGTAAACAAACAGAGAAGAGTCAGACTTGGTATTCAGAAATCCAAACTGAATCAGTGCTTGCTTAAGAGCAGAATACCAAGCACGGGGTGCTTGTTTGAGACCGTATATAGCCTTGCGAAGACAGCAAACATGGTCTGGTTTTTCTGGGTCCCGAAAGCCAGGGGGCTGCTTCATGTATACTTTTTCCGTAAGATGTCCATGCAGAAACGCATTATTGACATCAAGTTGTCTAAGTGACCAACCATTTATTACAGCAATGGACAACACAGTACGGATTGTAACGGGTTTCACTACGGGACTAAAAGTCTCTTTATAGTCCAGACCGGGTCGTTGATTGAAACCCTTGGCGACTAATCGCGCTTTATACCGTTCAATGGAGCCATCAGCCAACCTTTTTATCCGAAAAACCCACTTGCATCCAATGATATTGCATCCGAGTGGAGGAATTTCTAGCTGCCATGTACCATGGCGCATGAGAGCTGTTAGCTCAGAGGACATTGCATCTCTCCACCGAGAATCAAATAAGGCCTCACTTACTGTGTTTGGTTCCAATGAGGGTTGGATCGGATGCCTAGTGACCAGAAATGATCTTTTCGGTCTATGAATATTATTCATAGAACGAGTTACCATATTATGGCTTCGGGTCATAGGGGGTATATGAGAATCGGGTGGTGGATTATTTATGGGAGAAATAATAGGCAAATCAGATAAAGAGGAGTGAGGGACACATACCTGGTGAGAAACCGGTGGAGGAGACGATTCCATCAGAGGCGCCGAAGACTGGTGAGTACCCGATGCATGAGGAGCAGCATGCGGCAGAGATTGAGGCGTGTTTGTCGGCAGAGATTGGAGCTGATTGGTCTGCAGTGATTGGGACGGATTGGTCGGCAAAGAGAGGGTTATGGGATGATCAAAGTCAACAGAGAATGGGGGAGTGGTCCGGATCTCACGGGATTTAGGGCACAATTCAGCAAAGGGGAATTTGCTTTCATCGAATACAACATGCCGTGAGTGGTATACACGATGGGTTGTGGGCTCTAAGCATAGGTATGCATTTTGAGAGAGTGAGTAGCCCACAAAAATACACGGCTTGGCTTTGGGCTCAAGCTTGTGTTTATTATATGGCCGGGTCAACGGGAAGCAAAGACAACCGAATTGTTTGAGTTTGATATAATTTGGAGTTTGATTAAAAAGCTTCTCAAACGGAGTTCGGTTATTCAAGGTTGCAGTTGGCATTCTATTAATTAGATACGCAGCTGTTTGAAAGGCATAAGGCCAATATGAACGGGGTAAATTTGCATCTGTGAGAAGGGTGAGACCGGTTTCAACAAGATGTCGATGTCATCTTTCAGACATGCCATTTTGTTGGGGAGTATGAGGGGCGATTGTGTAGTGACCAATACCATGAACCGAAAAATAGGATTTTAGAGCAATGTATTCACCTCCGTTATCAGAGTATAGACTCTTGATGCGAGTGTTAAATCGATTTTCCACAAGATGCCGAAATTGAGGAAAAATAATTTGAACACTTGATTTTGTAGACATTGGATAGAGCCAGATGTATTTAGTGTAATGGTCAATAAAAATGAGATAATATTTTGAGCCATCAAGACCAATGTCATGTGAGGGACCCCAAACATCCGTATAAATTAACTAAAGTGGTGCTTGACTAGTTAAACCATGAGAATGAAACGGTTGACAATGGGCTTTATTTTGGGAACACCATTGCATAAAGCTTTATTGGCATTTTTATTGGTAGGTAATGAAAAAGCCCGAATTAAATGATTGACAATTTTAGAAGATGGATGACCAAGTCTCTTGTGCCAACCATTTGTGGTGGTACGTTCATGAACATAGGCGGTGATATTTTTGGATGCCATAGCTAGCTTCTCCGGCAAAGAGTACACACCATCTTCACATGCGCCTTTGAGTAGTGTCGCCCCCGTGATCCGATCCTTCACCAAAAAATAAGATGGATGAAATTCAAGATAAACATCATTATGTTTGGTGAAATTATGAACATAGCTTAAATTTTTTTTTATTGTGGGAACACATAAAGTATCTTTGAGATGAAAAATACGATTAGACGATGTAAAAGATAATGAACCAACATGAGATACAGGCAAACCTGACCCATCTCCAATTACTACTTCATCAGTACCATCATATTCAGAGTGAATTGAAAGATTGGAAAGATCCGTTGTCATGTTGTGAGATGCGGCTGAATCAACAAGCCATTTGTTATCTTTGGACGTATTGGACGCTGCACAGTTGGCAGTGATGGGAATGGATCCAAGTTTGGAACAAGTTTTGGCCATATGGCCCACTTGGTCACATAGTTGGCACTTGGGCTTGAATTTTCTGGGACCCGAAGTCGAAGCCCACCTTTTTTTGTTGTCTCGACTTTTGTTAGTGGAGAATGAACGATGTTAGCTTTCATTGTTGTTTGATCCTCCAGACCGATATGAATAATTTGCAGTTGCAATGAACTGCTGCGCAGAGCTGGTTTCCAGTCGCCGAAGATAATTTTCATGACCAACAAGGAGGTCATGAAGTTCCTCAAAGTTTAGAGAGGATTCGCGAGCACGAATTGGTGCAACGATTTCACGGAACTCGGGACCCAATCCATTTAAGATGTAGAGAGTTAAATCATCATCCGAAATGGGATGATCAATAATCGCAAGCTCATCTGCAATTATCTTGACTGCATGCAGAAAGTCAGTGACTGAATGACTGCCACGAGTGTGCAATGTAAGATTCTCCTTGAGTTGCATCGCACGAGTTCGGGATTTTCCTGCATATAGACGAGTGAGTGCTGTCCAGGCATTATTTGAGGTTTTGCAGGATGAAAGAAGTGGAGTGATGGCAGGGGAGGTGGACGCAAGGATAGCATGGAGGATGAGTTTATCTTGGCGAATCCAGTGGGAATTCGCTACTTTGGAGGTGTCAGAGTTTTCTGCATCTATGACCGGACATGTAAGCTTGCCGGTAACAAAATCGATGAGATCGTAGCCAATTAACAGTGCTTCGAATTGGGCTCTCCATTGAGGGAAGGTAGCGGGCGTAAGTTTTTCATTGATGGTAGTGGAAGCGTTGATGGTAATAATCGGATTGACAAAGGAGGACCCAGGAATTGTATTCATTTCGGAAGGAAACTATATCTCGTTAGAGACCGACTCAATGATACCATGTAAAAGATTAACACTGCTGTTGGCTTTTAAGAATTATGAATCTCATAAAAATATATTGATGTACATAGCAGGTTTTTATACAAACCATTTGAACCATCTAACTATGGAAAGTAGTAACGTAAAAACTATATTTACAGAAAGATACAACCAAATAAGAAACTGATCCTAGAATTAAGCTTCCACAAATCTTTGCTGATTTTACTATGTCTGTTGACTGTGGGCTGGCGTTGAGTTGGCTGTAGGATCTTCCTTGATATTCCGCGAAGCCGCGGCGGGGGTAAGTCCCGGGGTTCTCTAGCATTACTCATAAAATAGATTCTAATGTTCTATCTTTTGGATGGTAGATCATGGAAGAATGTACGTTCTGTTTTGGGTCTGAGTAAGTTTTGTGGAATTGATCATTTGCATGCTAGTCTTGGAATAGAATATGAAAACTAATAGAAAATTGTTATGGTTGGTATTTTTATTGTGAATGAAGATATAGGGGTACATTGGATTGCTTGATTTTATGTTAATATGTAACCTGCTTTCATCAATAAAAATTCTTGATTACGGATTTTTTTTTTTTTTAAAATGTTAATATGCTACCACACCCCCTTGCTAAAACTCCCTAAAAAATTAAAAAAAATAAAAAAAAAGTGAACGATTGTGAGAGGCAAAACATTTCTGCATTGTGATTTGTGAGGGGGTCAAAGTTTTCACACTTCAATTCAGTGATTTCTCTATGCACGTCTAAATTGTGCTTATTATGATGTTATATTTTAATGTTTCATGGATTGCGGATTTAACCTCTGTTTAGGTTGCTGAGATTCAAGATAAGTGAAAGGAGTGGGAGTTTCGAAATGTGGTATTTTATTATTTTGGACTGCTTAGACATTAAAGATGAAAAATGCGTTTAGGCAGATATATTTTGGACTTAAAAAAAAACTATACAACCTCTTATTATTCATACAAATTTCACACACCATATTTTATTTTATTTTTATTAAATATTTGATATATGAATAATGAATAAAAAAATAAAATTATTTTAAAAAGAATAGATTTAAAATAAAAATAATAAAAATTAAAAAATAATTAAAAAAATTAAAAAATAATAATGTATAGAGGTTGGAAAAATTGTATAGAGTATTACTTGTTTGAGTGGTACTGTTTTTTTCCTTACTCCAGAAGAGAACATTACTTGACTGTGCTGAGCTCAGTCCTCATCCTGAAGCTAATCAACCTGAAGTTATCAAATTCCAAGAGTTTAAAGATGCTTAGATGGTAGGTAGATTGTGCTCCACTTTTGGCTTTATAACTCAATTTAGATTATCTTTCCATGGTTTCTGCAAAATTTTAGAAAAAATGACAGATATCATGCTCTACTGCATTCTAGGACTTGGCTCGAATGGGGGTAAAATTTTGTTTCTTGTTTCATAAATAGTGAAAATATTTAATTTCTATGGTTCTGCCACCTTTTTATTTACATTTTTCATATATTGCTGGTTAGAATGTTTGTTCAGTTGTGGAATAACACTTACAAAATTTTGTAGTTTTTTTTATAATTATTTAGCTTAAAATTTTTTCCTGCTGTTAGATATGATATCTATAAATTCATAATTTACTGAATTCAGATTTATTTTTTCAGTCCAGAGACTGGATATTCTGCGTCAGTTAAGCAGAACTCCAAACTTTAAGCTGCATCCTCCAAAGGAGCCTCTTGTTTTTATTTTTTTTTAATCGATAATCAAGATATTTTATTCATAATAATAGGCATAGCTCAAGTTATTCAGAAATACCTAACTAGAGTAAAGTAATAAGTTATGGACATTTAAGGCCTGCTTGGATTTAGAGATGAGATGAGATGAGATAAGATGAGTTATGAGTAGTAATAAAATAAGTGGTTGAGATGAATTGAAATTTAAAATGAATGGTTGAAATGAGTTGAAAATACGAAATGAGATGAGATGAGTTGAGATGACTTTCCAAAACAAACCGGGCTAGTCCGTAGAAACAATGGCCCCCACCCAAGAGAACAATATTTTAAAGAAAATAGACTTTTAGGCTCCCACCAAATACATTAACACATACATATGGGGAATCATTTTCCAGATTGCAGCGACTTTTGAATTTCCTTGAATACCTCTCTAACATGTTAGGAAATTCGCCAATCTACAGGGCATGACTCAAGATAATCCAAGTCTTATAAAAAGATCAGTCCACATAATCTGGGCTACCTTGCAATGTAAAATTAATGGTCAACTAATTCATTATTTTTTTTATACATGTAACATCAGTCCAACGTCGTTAACTGACGTCTTCTTAGGTTATATGTAGTGAGAATTTTGCTCAATGCTGATGTCCAAACAAAAAAGGTTCCTTTTGTATGAGCTTTCTTCTGCCAGATGCCCTTACATGAAAATGTGAGCATGCCTGGACTTGATAAGACTTTGTGAAAATATTTGACTATGAACTTACATTTCTTGGAAGGGTTCCAAAGCATCATGTCCATAATACCCTCTGTCATATGTACAGAATAAAGTGCTACATAGAATTCTGTAATAACCTCCAACTCTTAATCTTGCACTATCCTAGTGAAATCCACATTCCATTTAGGAGAGCCACTAAAAAAAACTAAAAGATCCGCAATCGATGCATCTTTTACCTGAGCTAGCTCGAATATGGTAAAGAATGTGTCTTTGAAACATCGTCCACCTCCATTTATCATTCCAAAATTTAACACGAGAGCCATCAACCAACCATTATAATATGTGTATGTCTCTGGAAGGTATCCCAACCCTTCCCAATGTTTTTCTACAAACCCACTTCATGTGAGTCGCGTACCTTATTCGAGTATCAACCGCCCAATGCTTCCACTATGACAGACTTCCATAGGACCTCCCCTTTCTTGTTGGTGCCATCACAACCATTTACCTAATAAGGCTTGGTTGAACTTCGTCAGATTACAAATCCCCAATCCAAAGAATGAAGTGCACACCATAGACCAATTGACCGAATAAAACTTGAACTCGTCTTCCTAACCACTAAACAAAAAATTGCGTTGTAGTTTCTCCAAACAGTTGACAATCTTGGCTAGAATTGGGAATGGTAACAAAAAATAGACGAGAGGTTAGAATGAATACTTTTAATCAACGTGAGCCTACCATCTTTCGATAAATACATCTTTCAAAATGCCAACCTGCACTCCACCTTTTCAATCACATCATCCCAAATCTGTTCAAATTTGAAGGAAGCACCTGATGGCCAATGGTAAGCCAAGATATTAAAGAGGTAAGGAAGATAGCTTACATCTCAAGAGAGACGCTAGAGATGCTGCTTTGGGATCATTCCCCACTGGCCACCAGTACTAATTCAAACTTTGAGAGATTAGCTCTCAAACTCAAAATAGTTTCGAAGCAAAGAAGTAGAGCCCTCGACAATTGGACATGCTCAAGGTTTGCACCACATTATAGGAGAGTGTCATTAACAAACAAGTGAGAAATATTAAGGGAGTTATAAACACCATTTCCCACCAAGAATTCGTAGAGGAAACCACCTTCCACAAGGTCTATAATCATTTTACTGAGAGTTTCCATAATAAATAGGAAGAGTTAAGGAGAGAGCGGATCTCTCTATCTCAAACTACAAGAAGAGTTACGGAAACCTACTGATGAACTATTCACCAAAACAGAAAACTGGAATGTTAAGTTGTAAAACTCTATCCAATTCAATCATTTTCCTCCAAAACCATATTTGCAAGTAAATAAAGCAAGAATTTACAATTAACATGATCATATGCTTTTTTTTCATACCCAGTTTGCAAATTAGCTCAAATTCAAGATAATTGAGTCGTCCTTCCAATACTTCATTTACAATTAGAATTCAAACTAGAATTTGTCTTGCATTTGATAACACCGTTTTGCCTTAGTAACTTTGGTTTGCAAGCTGTTTTATGGATTTATGGCCGAGGAGGTCTGGTCCGACAGAAATTTTACTTTGGGCCATAAAGGTAGGTGAGAAGTAAGATCTAATCTGCTCTACTGGACCGTCAGCACTTATGTTCCAGATTGCCTTAACAATTTTCACATGGGCGCTGGTAGCGATCCCGACAATTAAGATTTTGATTGAGTCTCAATTTTAATATTTTTAATTTTTTTACAAAATTTTGAAGTATTTTTAAATAATGTTGTGATTTTTTTTTTATATTTTTAAAAATTATTTTAAAATGTTAAAAAAATCATAATATTATTTAAAAATATTTTATTAAAAATCATGTAAAAAAAATGATATTTTCCTTTCCACAATCCCATGCACGTCTCCTCCCTTGAAACACGGGCTTATGCATGCTATTGATTATCATTGTGTTTTTTTTTTCGTAGTTTTTGTTTGGGAGCAGGGAACAATTATCAAAATTTCCCATTATTAGTGTTGATGTTTGTCAATTGTTACAATTGATGCAGGCAGCAGACCATTTTTAGTTAGTATGTTTTTCTCTTTGGAAAAAGACAATTGAGAGGGAATCTTAACGTGTTACATAATTGTTTACAAAAAGTGACAACTTGGAATTTGGGTTTCAGAAATACAAATATAGTAAATTTATGCCTGCGGTCTACCTACCAAATGTTCTTCACCGTAACTTCACTACCGCAGTTCAATCCTTCTTTATGTTGCCCTCATACCTGACAAAAATATTAAAATAAAACTAGCCATTTTTTGTGAAGAGAGATGATATTTACAATATTAAAGTGTGCAATCCTCATTTATTCTGTCTTAAATTAAGGTTTACTATTAAAAAATTTGAGAAGTGAGTAATTTGAGATCGACATAAAAAAAACTATTTTAATGATGGACCCAAATTATTTTCAAAGGAAATGCATAAGATTTGCATAGCCTAAAACTGTATATAGCCCTACTCTTTAGTAAATTATATATATATATATATATATAAACAATAATGTTAAATATAGCCTTTTGGTATGCAAGTGATGCGTAGATACTCTTTGGGAAAAAAAGAACATGGTTTAATAATCACTATTAAAATATATATTTTCATGTGAATTCTATATTTATTATATATATATATTTTGAAAAGTGTTGTACTTCCACACCTTATAGCTTATATAATGTAATTCAATAAGAAAATATGCTCGGTAAAAGTATATGATAAAATCACTATCTCCATTTTTTTAATGGTAATAAATATATCACATCTTACATAATAAAAATGAAAGTGAGATGATAATGTAATATTTAGAACTTTCTAATATAATTACCTTCTCCTTTTCAGATGCTATATGAATCTAATTACCTTCAACCCACGAGACAATAGCATATTCCTAAACAAGCGGCTCAGAAGATTGTTCTGCTAACTCAAACCATTCCCAAGGTCAACCAACCTGTCATTGATTCATACTTGGATCTCTAGACTTCGAATACATGGATCATGGTCGATGAAAATGATTGTGATTAAGCAAAATTAAAAAAAAGAAAAACTGACAATTTAGTCGATTCCTAATGCTCCATTGCAAGTCTAATAGGCCATCCAAATATAAAGAACGCTCACATTGCTGATAATCTTTTATCTTTGATGATTGAGAACGATAAAGTGCAAGATAAATAATAGCGTTCTCTTTCTAAATTAGCGTTAAGATCCCTTACTAAGTTGAGTGGGTTGCTGTGTGAAGCAACAATGTCGTTACAGTAAAGGGGGTCTACGCTGCATTTTGTAGTTGGTCTGGTAGGTGTCGTACGCTGCGTTTGGCATCTTAGAGTTAGTCATGCGTTATTTCCATTAGTCTGCCATGTGGAATCTAGGAGTGAATATCAGTATATAAGTGAAGGGTTGTAGAAGGAGGGATTATTCTGGAACGAATTTCTGTATTCTCTTCATGGAGGAAGTGGGTGGCCTCAAACACACCCCACAGTATGAGTACTGATTTCTATCTTCAATTTGAGTTCATCTTTATTGATCCTTGTTATTTTAGCATTTCTATTATTTTCTCTGATCATCGCAACCATTCCCACTACAACAGTCTAAATGTATACATCCAAATTTGAGAAAAGTTGTTTACACGAAATGATGAAAAATTGCATTTATATATACGCATTCACATCCACGAACTTGCCCGCCAAATTGGAAATCCCATCGCGCGGTTCACGATGAAAAGCTACTTCCCAACATCTTAACAATTTCAAGAATGAAAAGCTCGATCTCTGACTAAAATTTAAAGAAAGAAAAAAGAAAAAAACAAAGATTCGCTCGATCAGTCCTGTTCAACCAAAAAGAACTCTGTTAAATTCTTTGAAATTCTTCCTGGAGAGTTTTTTATTGTACTAACTACCCCTCAAATCTTTACAGGAGATTCCTCATCTGTCCTACCTACTAACTGCTACTAAGCAAAGTAACAAAAAGCTCCCGAGCGATTCCCGAGTCAACTCAGCGACTGAGTCCAAGAATCCTCGGCTGTGGACATCACCGAGAGGCGGCTCGGCCTCGGCTGGAACGCGACTCGTCGCCGCTGCTGGTGCGAGGAGGGCCTAATCAGGGCCGACAAGGCCCTCCTCACCAAGTCACCACCTTCAACTCCTCCGATCCTGACCAGAGAATTCGTCATAGCCGACCTCCGAAAATTCAGGTGATACGCCGCCGTTCCATGGTGATGGCCATGCCGCGTGGCTGAAGTCCTATGCAGAGAGCACCGGAAGGAGCCCGGGTGCGTCGTTGGGGAACACGCGCAAGCCTTCTTTTTGCTGGACGACACCGCATTCTTGATCGCTTGCTTACTCACGGAAATCGAAGAACGGCCCGGAGAGGTCGGCCGGTCTATCGAAAACCATACGGACGGAGACGACGAGGGAGAGCATGGTCTGACTCCGTGGAGATTGACGGGCTTGGGGATGGTGGAGTAGCGCGAGAAGAATGTCGACGAGCGGGAGGCGAACGTCGAAGTCGAGGAAGCAAAGGCCGACGAGGATGAGTATCTCGACGGAAACGATCTCTGAAAGGCATCAGAATCTTGAACGATGGATTTGGTCCTTGAAGATGAAGACATCTTGATTTGGTGCATACGGCTCAACAGAATTTTGTGTCCCTCACAATATCAAGGCGCTGTTTGGCTGATTGATCCGGCAGGCGGCAAACCTAGTAGTAGTGCAAGTCAATAGTGGGTATATAAAGGAGGTTGGGGGAGTATGGGCTAATTGTAATTTACGATTTTATTTGTGGGCAAACTATAGTATTGCCGTTGGTTAGTCTGTAGAAACCTGACGTGGGTTTAGGGTTTCACGTTAGACTTGACTGTGGGCTCCAATGAAAAAGCAATGGGCAGATTATAATTTTCCATTCACGCGCTTCGTAAGAGCGTGCTTATAATTTTTCAGATTATAAGTTGATTTTTAACTTTTTTTTTTTTTTTTTTTTTTTTAATCGATTAAAATATATTTTTTTTAAACATTTTAAATTATTTAAAAAAATTTTTAACTTTTGAAACGCAATCTCAAATAAGTTAAAATGTGCATTATCGCCGATTGTACGGATGGAGGATGAGACTCAGGCCCCATTTAGATTTGGAAGTGAGTTGAACTCATCTTAACTCACTTCCATTTTATCATTACATTTTTATAATTTTTTATACAAAACATAAATTTCTATACACATTTTTTAAATTTCAATACATATTTTTTAAATTCTAATATATCTTTTTCAAATTTTAAAATAACAATAATATTAAAAAATAAATTAAACTCATTTCTACTCATCTTATTTTCGAATCCAAACGAAACATTAGAGAGTCAGAATGATTTGAAGATTGAATAAAGCGCCGGAGTTGGCGCCTTTGGTTTTAAGAAGTTGGACTTGATTCGAAGGTGCCACGTGTTGGAGTTTTGGCTCACTCTCAGAATTTCACATGGACCATGGAAACAATAAGAAATAGAATAATTAATGACATTACACTTTTCTAATGGGAATACTTTTCTTTTCTTTTTTCAAATATGATACACGTAAGACTCTCCACAATATATGATGTAAAATAAAAACATTTTTGTAATGTGATATAACTTTATATGGCCAAGGCCCGTTGGCACACGACCTTGGAGAAGTTGGATTCGCTCCCACTCGCCCACCCCTATATCAAAAAGAAAAAAAAATATATATATTATAACTTTATATGATATTTGACAATAATATCCCTCTTTCAAAATCATGTGTTGTGAAGAATATTTGACAATAAATAATTAATTGATTGGAGTAATGAAACCAAACCGATTGCTGGGTATCTGATCTGATACTGTGCAGTTTGCATAAGCAATGAGACCACTTGAAAAAGATTACAAAAATTTAATTGCCTTCCAAGCTCATAAACGTTTTTTGTCGCTTTTTACATTCTGCTGCGCGGTTACAACTTTCACGACACAAATGACAAAACCTAGTAAAAGTAGATTCTCTAAGCAACATAGATTATTTTAGTGTCAAGACAGAAGCAAATGCAGCGCAGCAAATTCTATATTTTGAGAAAATTCTATATTAATTACAACCAACTCATGCAATACTCTTATTAACTCATGCGGCGCTCAAGCAGTTCTCCCAAGTTCCATATTTTGAGCTGAAACTACCTCCGCCACTCTGCTGTGCATGTTCAGAAATAATCGCACGAGCACAGACATCCCAAGTTCTTGCTATCTGGCCAAGTGACATGGGTTGTGACAGATTTCGTAGGGATATGCTAAACCTTGATTTTGCCTTTACGGAAAGATCTTCATAATCCTTACTGTCAAAAGCACAACCATCATTCATTAGTCATTACCCAATTTTGGTACCCTTAGATAGTGAAGTATTTCTAAAACACCCAAACATTTCGCTTCAACTTCAACGAGTACAGATCATACATACATGGTAATCAAAGAATTCATAATAAATAACAAGGTTGAGGAAAGATAAAAAAGAGTTCTTTTACAATACAACTTTTTAGCATGGGTCTTTCCAGTCATTTTTACTCACTATTGCAGTGTCAGGAAAATAGAAGAGGAAAATTACAAGATGAAAACCATTAGATGAAGAGAATGAGGAAAGATAACTGAAATGATTAGTTTCATGGTAAAACCAGCAAAATATAAACGATATTTTTTTCCCAGAAACCTTTTATAAATAAATAAGAGACTCTATTCTATATAATGCTTATTATGCTTATTTTGTCACAAGAATTGAAGAAGTTGTTACCTGCAGTAAGAAACAGGCAATACCATTCATACTTTTAACTTTATATACTAAAGCAACATATAAAAGGGAGACATAATGCAAAACTCCATTACCTGACTTCAACTGGAAACTTGTCTAAGAGAATGGGGGAGCAATTTGGATAATTTGATGGAACAAGCAATCTTAATGGCTGAATTGGAGACTGCATACAAGTGACGCACATATAATTACAGACGAGATTTTCACATTAAAAAATAACTTCATGTTACTAGGTCTGAAAGCCCACCATTTGTGCAGAAGTGTACTGAGATTTCAAGTTTGGGCTGAGAGCCACAGCATTGAAAGAGCACTTGACAATGGTTCCTTCACCCCCTTCAGCAGCAGCAGCAGCTGCAGTTGGATCGACATCTTCATCACTTATGTCAACAACCGTGTCTATGAGTCCTTGATTTATCTCCCTTATTTCTTCCAAAAGGGCGTGATTGACCTGAAATGAGTACTACATCATTTAATTATCCTGACTAAGTAGCACTACATGCTGAGGTTTATACCTCAATCCTGGGCCTCTTGACACTAGAAGTTGCAGTTGACTCCAGGTCAGATGTCTCGGAACCTGAAAGCTGCTTGAAACTATCATTCATGCTCCCAGCTGATGAAACAACATTTAAGGGCATGGCACTCGTGTAGCGCCTCATTTTCCTCGTCCCATTGGATCCATCTTGTATGATGAAATTTCTTGCTTGGAGCCGGCATTTTGTCATGGCAACCAAATCCTCACCAACAGCAGCCCTGGATCCATTACCTGGTGCTGAACCTGCTATCCGATCGATCATGCTCACAACTGAACCAATGTCACTGACAGAGGCACTTAATGATTTAGGTGACATTGATTTTACCTGAAAATTCATTAGTTATAACCAATGTGAATAGAATGGGAAAAAATAAAAATGAAAGACAAAAGAAAGTACCAAATAAAGTTGTTCTATTTTTGAGCGAGGAAATATAATTATCATAAAGATCATAGTGGGTGAAAAAAAATTTAACCAACCGCTTTAATTAAACGTTCAAGAGGCCGCTCTGTAATGCTCGACTTTCCAGAAACATTCATCAAAGCATTACCATGAGTGCCTTCTTGACCAGTAAACTCAGCAAGCAAAGGTGAGGCTGATATCCCAGGAGTCCCAATGGCAAGGGATGGAGCTGGAGCACCCACTCCACTTGTCTGTTGATGTCCAATGTTTCCAGCATTTGAGAGTGAGGAAACACCAGAGTTAGGTTTCTCAGAATCCCCTGGCATAGGAGAAGGAGCTAAAGGAGTTGAAGTTGAAGGAGATGGGACAACAAAAGGTGAGTTTGCAGATTGCAGTGGCGTTCCAGCTTTTGTGACAGACGATGAAACATTTTGCTGGTCCACCTGTGGAGAAGAGTGTTGGAGAATCTGTGGGGACGGAGCCTGAAGAAGTTGGGGTGATGAAGTAGGAAATGATGCCCCAGGTTTTAACTGTTGATGAGGATAAGCAGCACGCTGGCCTGCTGATAGATGTTGCTGAAAGACCCCTGGCTTAACACCCAACCCCTGACGTATTTTCAGGTCATTTGCATCATTGATTTGATGAAGCTGCGGCATTTGTTGTGACTGCAACTGTGCAGACATCTGCTGCTTTGGTTGTTGGTGTAACTGTTGCTGCTGCTGTTGCCGCTGTTGTTGCTGCTGCTGCTGTTGTTGCTGCTGCTGCTGCTGTTGCTGCTGCTGTTGTTGCATTAGCTGCTGCTTCTGCATCAGTTGCTGCTGCATCTGGCGCTGCTGATATTGTTGTTTGAGTTGCTGTGTCTGCTGCATCATTTGCTGTTCCTGATGTTGTTTCAAATGTTGTTGTTGAAGCATGTTAGAACTTGACTGAAGAGAACTGATGGTTGGCTGTAGCGCATTCACTCCACTATGTGAGGACAAGTTGTTGACATTTGCCTGTTGGGGAGCACTCACAGAATTTTGTTGTAAAGATCCCATGGCAACCGGCTGCAATGAGCTCAGCGCATTGCCTTGTCCCGAGTCCAAATTAGAACCAGGCTGCAATGAGTTCATCATGTTTTGCTGAGCTGTCGAAACCCCAGATAAGGACAGAGAATTATGCTGCAAGCTCGTCATATTGTTCTGCTGCATTGTTGCTCCAGAACCTTGTAAATTCATTGATTGCAACTGAGGGTTCATTTGACTTTCATGAGACTGCATTTGGGTAATTTGAGATTGTGGTTGCTGCATGGAGTGCATATGAGGCGGGGGAAGCTGTCCTTGCTGCAAGGAAGAAACGGGCTTCCGAGGCCTGTTTGTGTTTATAAAATTTAATATCTGCTTCTCGTATAATCCCAACTTCTCCCTGTAGTACGGTACTATATTATTTTTGGAAACCTGTAAGAATGTAATAAGCCGCTCCAACATAGTCTTAAATGTTTTTAACTTCTCAAGTTGATCTGACTTCGGTTGTTGTGATAGAGTCTCTTGCTGGAGATCAAAGCAAAACCAAACATGATAAGAACAAGAAAACTAGTAATGTTCAAAGATCAATTTAGTTGTCTTCAGGTGTTTGGGACGTGGGGCTGCATATTCTGATCGTGGAGGGTGTTAACAAACCCATGTAGACAGCCCACACTAATTTAAAGCACTTTTCCGTTCCAAAGCACTTCTTAACACTAACATAATTATTGCATGACATTCCCCGTATACTCAGGATTTTGTCTATTCCATTATCAAAAAAAAAAATTGTTTAACGATTACAAAGAAATTATTGGATGCCATTACCACAAATGTATAATAGGAAAGGCTGAAGAACGAGGGAACTTAAGGGCCTTGTTTGTTTTTATAAAACATTTCATAAATTTATTATTACACTTTTTAAAATTTCTATACAAAATAAAATAAACAATTCAACCTTTTCAAATCTCAAAACAAACCAGGCCTGCGTCAACAAGTCACACAAGGAAAGTTTCGAAGAATAACATACCTGCTGCACTTTTGCAGCAATTTTCTGGTACACTTCATTTAATTCAGGCAAGTGCATCTCCTTCATGGCTTTGATCTGTCATGTGGTAATTAGAAAGACACATTATTTAAACTCTTCATTGCTTCATGTTCAATATCTATAAAAGAAATTTGTTACAGCAAACTCTTTATTTCAACTCAAGTACATCATGCCACAAACACTTCTTCCAATCATGGACTAAAAGAGAAGAAAACTTCCAGAACTGCATACAATAATCTTTGCCCAGTCCAATTTGCAAGAACCAGGCAAAACTTAATATCACACTTTTTTTTATTAGTAACTTAATGTCACACCTAGCAACAACTTGAATATCCAATCCAAATATCATAATGAAGAAGTCCTAAAATTTGACACCAGATACTTAGGCCTCGTTCACTTTTCCAAAACTTTTCATCTCATCTCATCTAATTATTACAGTTTTTCCAAATTTCTATCAAAAATAAAATAAACAATTCAACTTTTTCAAATTCCAAAACAAAATAATATTAAAAAATCTATAACAATATTATCTCAACTTGTCTCATCTCATCTCATCTCATCTATGAAAACAAACGAGATCTTAGTTGTAACAACTCCAATATCCCATCCAGATGTCATAATGAAAAAGTTCCCACGGAAGAGATAATGGTGTGTAGGTCTGACCATAACACTATGTCACTAAGCTCAAAACCACACGTCAGTATTTCTTTTCAAAAATAAAATTGTACAGTTCATATATCCTCTAGTCCTGGGATAATTCTCACATCCTATAAAGTTGGCAAGCTTGTTCTCTCTTCAATATGTATATAGTTTATGATTGTTAACTTGCTATTGTTCAGCAAATACGGTTATAATGCAATCAAGTCCAAACTTCACCTCCATCCAAATTCAAGAACTCCCACAAGGATTTTTTCCTTATGAAATATTTATATGATAAGTGAGCTCTAACCAATAAGTCATGGCATATTACCTTTTGATAGACCTCCTCTTGCCAATCACCCCCATTTCCATGTCCTGTCTGAGCCGTAGAATCTAGAGACGCTACAAAAGTACAAACATATGTAAATATGAGCAAATGTAGTCAAATCAATATTTTCTTAAAAGGAAAATAATTTAGAGATGCCTAATACAGGCAAAACAGAAATTATTCGTGATAAGCCATATTGTCGATGCAAAAAAAACAAAAAATAAAAATTCCTTTGAATAACATAGCGTGACTATGAAAACTGCTCTAACATAAACCCCCCAGGTTAAAGAAAACTTTGTCCACTGACAATCTATTTGGCTCTCAGTCGGTCAATACTGGAATACTTTCAGGAAAAAGACATTGAAAGATAGTCTTATATGCTTTTCACATCGAGAAAAAACGCTAGGCAAACATTACAAATGCTCTGTACTCCAAGGCAAACAAGAAAATGTTAAGTAGCATTTTTCCCAACAGAAAGACCATCAAATCTAAAAACTGAATAACTATTATAAGAGGGTTACAGATTTACACAATGATAACCATCCGCTTGCAGAAGTGTAAGGAACAAGGGACCCATAAAAGTTTGAAAAATTATGAGGCTGATAGTGTGGTACAGGTAAGTAATGCACCAATAGTGGTCTGAAAATTAACTCGAAAGGCGATTAAAGTGCAATGACGAAAACAATGTGTATCAGTGATCATCATGCTTTGGCAGCGGAGACCTCACCCATGACAAAAGGCCATGAAGGTGGCTGTGGTGCTATAAATGATTATATAACTTGCAGCAAAGTGAAACAACACGGTGAAAGTGGAGATGGCTATGTAGTGAATAAAGTAGTGCTGGCACTTGGCAGGGGCATTTTCGGCAAGAGCTTAGTTGTTTGGCCTACAAGTTGGAAGCTTTCTCCTTAGTAGCACATAATGAATGATATCATTCTCAAAATTTCCAGCATCTACTAAACAAATGCAATTTTACACCAAAAAATTTGGACCGCTATGCATTTTGAGAACATAAAACCGTAGTTGGAACCCCAGACAGAAACAGAGAGAGAGAGGGAGGGAGATGTGGAATCTTGAAGATGATAGTCTTACAAAGTGAATGGTGATGATCTAAATAAGAAAAAGGCATAAAAAAGCAAAAGAGACCTAGGAACAAGAAACTAAACTATATAATAGCAATGGCGTACTTGACGATGTATCTGGAACGGCTCTTTGGTAAAACTGCTTTTGCTGATCAATTACATTCTGTGGTTGAAGCAAGGAGCCTGACGCTTGACCTGATGCTTGAAGCCTTTGTTGCATATCCCATTGCAATGTATTCGGCTGCTGTTGCAAACCCAACTGCTGCTGCAACTGTGAAGGTTGTGACTGAATCTGAGACATCAATTGCTGCTGTGGTGGTTGTGACTGCGACTGCCCTTGAGTTGGTAAGAAATTAGCAGCGCTCTGTTGTGATTGTTGCTGCACTGGAACCTTGGACTGTTGTAACATGTGCACTGAGTGCTGAGAAGTTTGCATACTTGAGTTAACAGACTGAGCTCCGAGCAACTGCTGCTGCTGCTGCTGTAACCCAGAAACATTACTTTGAGAGCCCAACTGTTGATGCATATTAGAGAGGTTGTTTTGCTGAGCCATTAACTGATGTTGTTGCTGTTGCTGTTGCTGCTGCATATTTTGAAGATTATTCTGCTGGACAAGCATCCTCTGTTGCTGCTGCTGCTGCTGCATGTCCCCAACACTGCTTGGTTGTGCAATTAATTGGTTCTGTTGCATATTTGTAGCATTTGTCTGCTGACCCATCAGCTGCTGCTGCTGCTGCTGTGTTGGCAATATAGGCTGCTGTTGCATTGCTGTTTGCTGCGGATGAATAACAGCTGCCGGTTGTGGCTGTTGCTGCTGCCTGAGAATTGATTGCGAATGTTGCTGAAGCATATTTTGTGTTGCCTGTTGAATAGATGGCTGCTGATTCTGCTGAAGAACAGAAAGAGACGATGACTGCATCACAGAAGGCTGCATGACAGATGATGATTGCATGATTGATTGCTGAGAAGATTGTAACTGATTGGTTTGTAATAGATTCTGCTGCTGCTGCTGCTGCTGCTGCTGCTGCTGTTGTTGCTGAATATGGGATTGCATGAGTGTGTGTGGGATATTTCCCTGCATCTTCTGCTTTAAAAGCTTTTGTTGCAATTGCTGCTGGTACATATACTGCTGCGGATTCTGAGACTGTTGTTGCTGCTGCAGTGGAACAACCTGTTGCCTTCCTTGCATTTGCCGCTGATTATTTGTAAACATGTTAGAGGGAACCCCTTGCCCCATTGAATTTCCAACTGGATTCTGGGAATTTCCAGATATATTCTGCATATTGGTATTCTGGCCAACAACATTTGAGATAGGAGCCTGGTTCAAACCAGAAACAGGAGGCAGTGCAGATGGTAAACTGGTAGAGCTTTGAACTCCAGCAGATGGGACATTGTTCTGAATGTTCTGGGATAACAGTTGTTGTCGTGCTTGAGACTGCAATGGAATAGCAAGCGATTGCCCTTGATTGTGAACTTGGGTTGGCATACCAAGCACCCCTATTCAATATGAAAGAAAAACAGACACCAATTTATAGGAACAAATACTGAGGAAAACGAAAAAAATAAAATAAAAGGAGAGAAGAGGAATAGAAAATACACATAAGCAAATTCTAACCTAATGGACAAAGCATTTAACAACTCACTGCTTTTTGATAACCCGTTTAAAAATAGAAAGGATAAAGTATTCTGAAAGATGGTACAACTTCATATAGTATCCAACTTCTCCCCATATTCCCAACCAACAAAATAGTGGAAATACTACAATTTTTTAAATAAAGGTTTTATTCATACTAATAGAAGAATAGACATAACTCAAGAACACAGGAAGTATAGAAGAGGAAAAAATAGATACAGGGAAATTATTTTAAAAAGTATTGGCAACACTACATTTGAGGAATGTAAAATAAAGACTATCTTTAGATCTCTCAACAAGACAACGCACCCATATCCAAAATACAAAATTTAAGCAAACCTACCTAGACACACAATGATGCATAAGGGGTGTGTGTATCGTGAAAAATGAAGGAAAACCATTCATCAATGTCAAAAGGCACAAAACTAGAAAGAGACATAATGAATTAATATGAAGGTAAAATCATGTACATCACTCATTAACGGACTTACCTGAATCTGGGGGCTTATTGCTATTGCCAGCAGAGTTAGACGGCAAAGAATTGGTTGTAGGATTCTGAGACTTGGTTTCCATTGTAAGCATCTTCAGAGATATTTTCCGCAGATAATCTCCCTGACATAAGGGATCAGCAAAAAATTAAATCTCACAGCACTGCAAGATGCAACATAAAAATATTCCTCCCATTATATCCTGTAATCTGCATGCATATCTACTCACAACGATGCATTCACATCATGCCAATGATGGGACCCATCACGATGGAAGTACCTGACTTGTGGCAGCAGTATAAATCTTTTCTTCAAACCTTATAGCTATTTTCCGGAGCTCATGTAAACCATCTTGACCAGAAACAGGAAGATGCCTCTTCAATGTATCCATTCTACAAACATAAGCGATGCCCTTAATAAGTTGCTTGCCATACAGGCACAAAGAAGCTATTTATAAACAGAAACCCAAATTGGTAAACCATATGCTGATAGTATAGAACCAGCACCACAAAACAATATCAAGAGAAACTACACACAATTTCATTAAATTTTAAAAGTGTGAAGAGCAGGCAACAGCAACAGCATGTGACTGTTTAATCTTCACTTTAGCACACCGCTGCCACTTTAGCTCCGAAGTCATATTGAGTGCCACAACGAAGATGCATTTTGCAAACTTCCATGGATTTATCTTACCCCCGAGTTTCTTCATTGTTTTAGCAAACACAGGTTCTTGGTCTTGATGTTCTTAGGCCACCAAACTTAAGCAGATATCTACCAATGCAAGTTTTTTTTTTTTCCAATCATCTACGCATGTAAGCTGATTCAATAATTAAGCAGTTATATGAGCATTCGTGTATATGCCAACAGTGGAATCTAAGAAAATATGAATTCGCAGTTTTTTGTCCATTGATTTCGTTGTTGCCACAAAAAAATCCCTCTATTTCTTAGCATCTTCCGATGTTGATAAATTAAACAACCAGCTTGCTTGATTTCGTATAATGAGAGAAACGGTGCATATTGTAAAAGGTTGGTTTTATAAAACTGGAATCGAGGGAAGGGAAATGATATCTGAACACTTATACGAAATTATATTCTTGGAGGTGTGAGTTTTTCCTCGAAATAAAACTCAGTTCTTGAGGTTCTTGTAGCATTCTTGTTCTCGTTTTTGAAGTTTTTGAATTCCAGAATATACATAAGTCCATAACATAAGAGGCTCCGACGAGGAAAATAAATTGCAGCGCTAGAGTTGTAAACACGTATATATTATACTTCGTTCTTCATGATGATTTTTATCCTCATTAATGACACCTGATTACCAAACATTGCCAATTTCTTTCCTTTATTTGAATCCGTAAGAAGAAGAATAAAATTGCGCTTATAAACTATACGTAAAAACCAAGTCAAATACAAGCCCTAAGAAAATATTTAAACAGTTGATTTTTCTAAGAAAAGGGAGTTAGAGAAAGATACATTTTATTGACAATTCTTTGACGAGAATCGGGCGGCAATTGGGACCTCCAATCGCCGGTGTCCATGGTGGGTTCTCCTGCTCCTCCTCCTACTCCTCCTACTCCACCTACTGCTGCTCCTACGGAGCCTTGATTTGGGGTGGGCCTCCAATTATTGTTATCCATCAGAACTCCCCAATAATCTAACGAAACCGAACACAGACTTTTACACAATTATGATCGTATCAGATCAAATCGCTCAACCTAGATAAAGGGCTACAAAAGCAAACACCGATTCTGATCTGTGCTGGTTTGGATCCAATTTTTGAGAGAGAGGGAGAAGCAAAGGTGTAGCGTTCTGGAGAAAGAGATGATTGCAATCAGGAGGTGGAGGGAGGGTTGATAGAGAGAGAGAGATTGAAGTTTCAAATCGGGAAAGGCACACGATGGTACCTATCGAAAAGGGCTGTATCTATCATCTATTTATGGTTTTTTTTATTTAAGAAAAATGATAAATACACATATTTTTTATAATATTTTTTACGATACAAGTGATAATATGAGAATATTTTAATAAGATAATAATATTTTTATAAAATAATTTATAAAAATATCTTCACTTTATTACTTATGTTATGAAAAGTGTTATAGAAAATAATGTTATTCCTTTTTTCTAATCAGGATCTTCGGAAAGAAGCTTTCTCGTTCCTGATGGCCGACGGGTGTCCTAAAAAATAAAAATAAAACAAGCAGGGTCCGCTTGGCTAGAAAAGTAGTAAAAGTGGGCGGCCGGCGCCATTCCCTGTTTAGATTGGGAATTTGAGCTCCATTACTTTATTTTAATTCATTATTATAATTTTTGTTTGAATTTCTATATATAATATAGCAAATATTTTAAATTTTTAAATAATAATAATATTAAAAAATATAATTTTAATAACATTTTATTCAATTTTAAAAAATTAATAAAATTATATCAACTGATTATTCAAATCATATTTCAATTTACTAATCTCGCTTTTTATAATAATTAATGATAAAATAAAATAGAAATAAATTTCATTAACAACATTGTAATTTTTTCAAAATTTCATATAATATATAATAAATAATTTAATTTTATAAAAATTAAAAATTATAATTATATTAAAAATTATAACTTTTATTTAATTTTATTTTTATCTCAACTCATTTTCTATATGACACTTACATATTTTTATATGTTTTAGGAATGAAATGAAATTCGCTTATCACTTTGGAGTTTGGATTATTTTTTTCTTTTCCACCAAACATTACAAAATATAATATTTAAAGAATAAGTTTATTATGCTGTCTGAAACGTATCACTCCATTTGATCGCTCCTCAAAATAGTTTATTATTATTATTTACTTAATAATTAAAAAAAGTAATTTTTAGTATATTGATGTAATTTTTTTATTTTTAAATATACTAAAAAAAAACTCATTTTACACTAAACGAACTCACCCAACGGTTAATAATGGGCCACATATAGCATCACCCATATTTAAAAGGGTAGTAATACCCTTATAATTTAACTACTATTTATTTTTTATTTTATGTGTATTTATTTTTTATTTTTTTAAAATAATTTTTTAACTTACTTATTCATTAAGAAAAAAGAATTTAAAAAAAAAACAAATATTAAAAGAATTGTAAAGAGATTATAAGCCTACCATTTCCTATTTAAAAGCATGATTCGAAGGACAGTACCATTATGCTGCCCAAATTTGACTATTGGGCATTTTTCTTAGTGCAAATTCTTTTCTTTTTTTTTTCAAATATTTTCAAATGTGTTTAAACTTTTTTAAATAAAAAAAATATCAATATATCAGTAGTTACATTTTTTATTATCAGATAAAATAATATTACAAGATAAAATAAAATACATAAATGGTCAAATTGAAATGATAAACTCAGGAAACATAATCTCATTTTCCTTGAAGTTATTAAAAATAAAATAAAAAACATAATTCGAGTTTAGTGGTTGGGACAATCATAAAAGAATTATATAAAAATAATCTAATAAACAAATTACATCATATCATATTAAAGGTCTCATTTGATTTTTTGATTGCACTAAATGTAGTTAATTTTAAAACTATTTCAATTATCTAAACACCTCAAACTGAACTGTATTTTTAAACTTTTAAACGAATTCGATAGATTTAATTACTATAGTTGGACGTGACTGAAAGCTTACAAAAACATAAATTCCTGATCACAATTTCCTTTCTTTTCATTTTTTATTGTCGCTACCTCTTAACTCTCTTTCTCTCTCTTTGGACAAAATCTATTTGTGCCCAATATTGGAGGAACAATATGACTTTTTTTTTTCAAAAATCTCCACTGCAAGTTTGGCGCATTGAAGACAAAACTGCATTGTGAACAATAGTGATCTTAATAATTTTACAATTTTTTTTAAATATATATTTAAAATCTGATTTATTTTCACAAACACTTATCTCAACTTTACTACCTTCTTAAATTTTCATATAAAATAAAATAAATAATTAAAATTTTCAAATATCAAAACCATATTTTCAAATTCTAAAATAAAATTAATATTAAATAAATGTTTTATAATAATATTTTGTTCAATTTTTAACTTTTATCTCATTTTATCTATGAAAATAAATTAGGCCTAAATTCATCTCAACATCCAAACATATTTTGAACTCATCTTAAAAAATCTCACAAAACTCACTAAGGCCCCATTAGGCCTAAATTTATCTTAACTCACTTCCATTTCATTATTACATTTTTATAATTTTTTATACAAAACACAAATTTCTATATACCTTTTTCAAATCTCAATACACATTTTTCAAATTCCAATACACCTATTTTAAATCCCAATACATATTTTTTAAATTATAAAATAATAATAATATTAAAAAATAAACTAAATTCATCTCATCTCTGAATCCAAACGGGACCTAAATTATCTCAACTCACTGTTATTAATAAAGAACTCAAATCAATTCAGTTTGGCTCAACATCCAAATGCAGTCTTACTAACCGAATCGAAAATCGAAGACTCAAAACAAAAAGATAGAACCTATGCATGCAACTTTATGTTTTATGTTAGAAAGACTGAGGTTAAATTTGGATAATGAATTGAGATGATATAAATTGAGGTGAAAATTAAATAAAATTATAATATTATTTCTATTTTAAGATTTAAAAAAAATGAATTCTTTATTATAATTTGTGTAAAAATATATAAAATTATAATGATGAGATTATATGGGTTGAAAATCTCTCAATCCAAACTAAGCCTAAAATACTTGAAAGAATTATTTTATAGTATAGTGACGGCTACATGCACCCTAGCTAACCACTTTTATTGATGGAGTTACCATATGAATTATAAAGTATGTAATAACTTCAAACAAAATTAGAGTTTGTTGTTCAAATGGTCATGGAAGAGGGAAAAAGAAAAAGAAAAGAGGACACAATAAACTATATATATGTATAATTAAAGAGTGATTGTCTAATATTTTATTTTATTTAATTAAATATTTGATGCATTGAATTCACTAAGAGAGAGACTAGTTCACATGTATTGAAGAATATTAAGATAATATAAATAATTAAATCTATCTATTACCATAATAAACTTAAATAATTTACAAATTGAGTGATATAGTTAATAGATTCAACACGCATCAGGTAGGCAGGATGCTCATGTAGTTTGATTTACAATGAGTCTCGATCGAATGAGTGTATAGAATGGATCATCGATCTGACCAACGTTAACTGCCCGATTAAAAAATTGGTACCAAAAGTGATATTGAAGTTGTTAACGTCTTTACTAGATAATCATTTGGATCAAGATAAATATAAATAAATATATATATACACATATATGTTGAGTTGAGTATTCGAATCATAATATTTTGTAAATCTTATTAAAATGTGTTTTAACTTTTTGAAATTGAGATAAATTTAATTTTTTAAATTAAAATACATTGAGATGAGTTTAAGAAAAATAGTAACTCCTATTAATAATTAATTTAAGATTAGTTAAATAACCATACACAGCCTTAATTTGTTTGTAAACAAGTTGGTTTTGAAAATCCTTTTTTTTTTTTTTTTTTTTTTTAATCTTCAAGTCTGTGTAGAACATATATTTGTTTGAATTCAAAGATGATATGAATTATAAATAGTAATAAAATGAATAATTGAAATGAGTTAAAATTTAAAATAAGTAATTAAGATGAGTTAAAAATATATAAAAAAAATTGTATATAGTAAAACTAATTTATGAAAACAAACCAGCCCCTCCAACCTGATTTAGATCTTCAAACAGCCTTCGTGGGCTTTATAAAATTTAATATCTGCTGCTCGTATAATCCCAACTTCTCCTTGTAGTACGGTAACAATTAATTTTTGAAAACCTGTATGAATGTAATAAGCCGCTCCAACCTAGCCTTAAGAAAGATAAAATGAGTTTAAATAAATTTAATTTATTTTTTAATATTATTATTATTTTAAAATTAAAAAAATTAAATTAAAATTTTAAAAAGATATATTAAAATTTTAAAAATTTATATTAAAATTTATATTTTATATGAAAATTAAAAAAATATATAATAATAAATTTGAAATAAATTAAGACGAATTCGTCTTATCTACTAATCCAAACCAACCTTAAATGTTTTTAACCTCTCAAGTTGATCCGACTTGGGATGTTGGGATAGAGAACCTTGCTGGAGATCAAAGCAATACCAAACATGATGGAATAAGAAAACTAGTTATCTTCAAAAGTTCAGTTTATGCCTGATTTAGCCCCGTTTGGATTCGGAAGTGGGTTGAGCTCATCTCAACTTACTTCTATTTCATAATTATATTTTTATAATTTTTTATACAAAACACAAATTTCTATACACATTTTTCAAATTCCAATACACATTTTTCAAATCCAAAAATAATAATAATACTAAAAAATAAACTAAACTCATCTCAACTCATCTCATCTCCGAATCTAAGCGGGACCTTTTTACAAATAATTTCACTACATCTCATTTCATTATTACTACTTTCTTAAATCCTCATACAAAATAAAATAAACAATTCAATTTTTTCAAATCTCAAAGCAATTTTTTCAAATTATAATACAAATTTAATATTAAAAAATATTTTATAATGATATTTTATTTAATTTTTAACTTTTATCTCATCTTATCTATGAAAACAGATCAGTCTAAAATAATTATTGCATGACATTCCCATATACTCGGGCTTTTGTCTATTCCACGATCAATAAATTTTTATTTAACGAGTAAAAATAAATTATTGGATGCCATTACCACATCAGTATAATAGGAAAGGCTGAATAACGAGTGAACTTAGTCAATGAGTCACACAAGGAAAGTTTCGAAGAACAACATAACCGCTGCACTTTTGCAGCAATTTTCTGGTACATTTCATTCAATTCGCATCTCCTTCATGGCTTTGATCTGTCATGTAGTAATTAGAAAGAAACATTATTTAAACTCTTCATTGCTTCACGTTCAATATCTATAAAAGAAATTTGTTGCAACAAACTCTTTTTTTTCAACTCAAGTACATCATGCCAGAAACACTTCTTCCAATCATGGACTAAAAGAGAAGGAAACTTCCAGAACTGCATAAAACAATCTTTGCCCAGTCCAATATGCAAGAACCAGGCAAAACTTAATATCAGACTTTTTTTTTATTAGTAACTTAATGTCAGATACTAGGCCTAATTTGCTTTCATAAATAAGATAACATACGATGAGATAAAAATTAAAAATTAAATAAAAGATTATTATAATATATATTTTTAATATTAATTTTATTTTGGAATTTAAAAAAGTTGTTTTAAGATTTGAAATAGTTTGAGAATTTGAAAATGTTGAATTGTTTATTTTATTTTGTACATGAATTTGGAAAAGTAGTAATGATAAGATAAAATGAGATAAAAGTATTTGTGAAAGTGAACAAGGCCTTTATCAGTAACTTGAATATCCAATCCAAATATCATAATGAAGAAGTCCTAAAATCTAATGCCAGATTCTTAGGTCTTATTTACTTTCTCAAAATTTTTTATCTCATCTCATCTAATTATTACAACTTCTTCAAATTTTAAAATAAAATAATATAAACAATTCAACCTTTTCAAATTTCAAAACAAAAAATAATATAAAAAAATATTTTGACAATATTTTAGTCAATTTATATTAGTCAATTTTTATCTCAACTTATCTCATCTCACCTGTGAAAACAAACGAGGCCTTAACCATAACAACTCCAATATCCCATTCAGATATCATAATGAAAAAGCTCCCCCAGGGAAGAGATAATGGCATGTAGGTCTGACCGTAACACTAAGCTCAAAACCGCACGTCAGTATTTCTTTTCAAAAATAAAATTGTACAGTTCATATATCCTCTAGTCCTGGAATAATTCTCCCATCCTATAAAGTTGGCAAGCTTGTTCTCTCTTCAATATGTATATAGTTTATGATTGTTAACTTGCTATTGTTCAGCAAATACGGTTATAAACTTATAATGCAATCAAGTCTAGACTTCACCTCCACCCAAATTCAAGAACTCCCAAAAGGATTTTTTCCTTCCGAAATATTTATATGATAAGTGAGCTCTGACCAATAAGTCATGGCATATTACCTCTTGATAGACCTCCTCTTGCCAATCACCCGCATTTCCATGTCCTGTCTGAGCCGAAGAATCTAGAGATGCTACAAAAGTACAAACACATGTAATTATGAGCAAATGTAATCAAATCAATATTTTCTCAAGGGAAATAATTTAGAGAAGCCTAATACAGGCAAAATAGAAACTATCAGTGATAAGCCACTGCTGAGTAATTGTAAACGTATTAGAGGGAACCCCTTGCCCCATTGAATTTCCAACTGGGTTCTGGGAATTTGCAGATATATTCTGCATATTGGTATTCTGGCCAACAACATTTGAGATAGGAGCCTGGTTCAAACCAGAGACAGGAGGCAGTGTAGATCGTAAACTGGTAAAGCTTTGAACTCCAGCAGATGGGACATTGCTCTGAATGTTCTGGGATAACAGTTGTTGTCGTGCTTGAGACAGCAATGGAATAGGAAGCGATTGCCCTTGATTGTGAACTTGGGTTTGCATACCAAGCACCACTATTCCATTGCTGTCTCAAGAAAATAAAGGGAGAGGAATAGAAAATACACATATGCAAGTTCTAACCTAATGGACAAAGCATTTAACAACTCCCTGCTTTTTGATAACCCGTTCAAAAATAGAAAGGATAAAGTATTCTGGAAGACAGTACAACTTCTTATAGTATCCAACTTCACCCCATATTCCCCACCAAAAAAATAATGGAAATACTACAATTTTTTAAATAAAGATTTTATTCATACTGATAGAAGAATAGGCATAACCCAAGAACACAGAAAGTATACAAGAGGAAACACTAGTCAAGAGGAAAAAATAGATACAGGGAAATTATTTAAGGAAGTATAAGCAACACTACATTTGAGGCTTGTAAAATAAAGACTATCTTTAGATCTCTTAACAAGACAACGCACCCATATCCACAATACAAAATTTAAGCAAACCTACCTAGACATACAATGATGCATAAGGGGTGTGTGTATCATGAAAAACGAAGGATAACCATTTATCAATGTCAAAAGGCACAAAACTAGAAAGAGAGACATAATGAATTAATATGAAGGTAAAATCTTACACATCACTCGTTGACAGTCTTACCTGAATCCGGGGGCTTATTGCTATTGCCAGCAGAGTTAGATGGCAAAGAATTGGTTGTAGGATTCTGAGACTTGGTTTCCATTGTAATCATCTTCTGAGATATTTTCTGCAGATAATCTCCCTGACATAAGGGATCAGCAAAAAATTAAATCTCACAGCACTGCAAGATGCAACATAAAAATATTCCTCCCATTATATCCTGTAATCTGCATGCATATCTACTCACAACGATGCATTCACATCATGCCAATGATGGGACCCATCACGATGGAAGTACCTGACTTGTGGCAGCAGTATAAATCTTTTCTTCAAACCTTATAGCTATTTTCCGGAGCTCATGTAAACCATCTTGACCAGAAACAGGAAGATGCCTCTTCAATGTATCCATTCTACAAACATAAGCGATGCCCTTAATAAGTTGCTTGCCATACAGGCACAAAGAAGCTATTTATAAAACAGAAACCCAAATTGGTAAACCATATGCTGATGGTATAGAACCAGCACCACAAAACAATATCAAGAGAAACTAAACACAATTTCATTAAAATTTTAAAATGTGAGGAACAGGCAACAGCAACAGCACGTGACTGTTCACTTTAGCACACCACTGCCACTTTAGCATCGAAGTCATATTGTCAGCGCCACAATGTAGATGCATTTTGCAAACTTCCATGGATTTATCTTACCCCAGAGGTTTCTTCATTGTTTTAGCAAACACGGGTACTTGGTCTTGATGTTCTTAGGCGACCAAACTTAAGCAGATATCTACCAATGCAAGTTGATTCAATAATTAAACAGTTATATGAGCATTCGTGTATACGCCAATAATGGGGTAAGATAATTAAACAGTTATATGAGCATTCGTGTATACGCCTATGAAAATATGAATTCACGGTTATTTGTCCATTGATTTCGCTGTTGCCACCAAAAAAAAAAAAAAAATCCCTCTATTTATTAACATCTTCCGATTTTTTTTGAAGAAACATATTCCGACGTTGATAAATTAAACAACCTTGCTTGATTTCATATAATGAAAGAAACGGTGCACATTGTAAGAGGTTAGTTGCATAAAACTGAAATCGAGGGAAGGGAAATGATATCTGAACACTTATGTGAAATTCCACTCTTGGAGGTGTGAGCTTTTCCTCGAAATAAAAGAGGCCCCGACGAGGAAAAGAAATTACAGCGCTAGAGTTGTAAACACGAATATAGTATACTTCGTCCTACATGATTATTTTTATCCTCGTTAATGACACCTGATTACCAACCATTGCCAGTTTTTTCCCTTTATTTGATTTTGTTAAAAAGAAGAACAAAATTGCCGCTTATAAACCATACATAAAAACCAAATCAAATACAAGCCCTAAAAAAAGTTTTAAACAGTTGGTTTTTCTAAGAAAATGGAGGTAGAGAGAGAGAGAGATACATTTTATTGACAATTCTTTGACGAGAGTCGGGCGGCAAATGAGTCCTCCAATCGCCGGTGCCCATGGTGGGTTCTCCCGCTCTTCCTACTACTCCACCTACTGCTTCTCCT
Source organism: Platycarya longipes (assembly GCA_036559045.1). Classification (NCBI taxonomy): domain Eukaryota; kingdom Viridiplantae; phylum Streptophyta; class Magnoliopsida; order Fagales; family Juglandaceae; genus Platycarya; species Platycarya longipes. The sequence continues at coordinate 51,874,169 of CM071789.1, forward strand.
ACGGAGCCTTGATTTGGGGTGGGCCTCCAATAATTGTTATCCATCGAAACTCCCCAATAATATAAAGAAACCGAACACAAACTTTTACACAGTCATGATCATATTCAGATCAAATCAATCAACCTAGATCAAGGGTTACAAAAGCAAACACCGATTCTGATCTGTGATGGTTTGGATCTAAATTTTGAAAGAGAGGGAGAAGCAAAGGTGTAGCGTTCTGAGAAAAGGCTGATTGCAGCTCAGGAGGTTGAGGTAGGGTTGAGAGAGAGAGAGAGAGAGAGAGAGAGAGAGAGAGAGTGTTTCAAATCGGGAAAGGAATACGATGGTAATAGGTATGTTTTACGTTTTGGAAGTAAGCTTTCACGTTCCTGACGGGTGTCCTAAAAGACAAAACAAAAAAACCTTAGCAGGGTCTGGTCGGCAGTGGAGGAGAAAAGTAAACCTGGATGGGCTTTCATTTCTGCACGTGCCATTCAAGAAAAATTTAGACTCCGTTTTAATTCGGAGATAGAATAAATTAAAATGAGTTTAATTTATTTTTTAATATTATTATTATTTTAATATTTTAAAAAAATATTATAATTTTAAAAAAATATATTAAAATTTAAAAAAGATGTATAAAAATTTATGTTTTACATAAAAAATTATAAAAATATAATAATAAAATTAAGATGAATTAAGATGAGTTTTGAATACAAACAAGGCCTTACACAAAAATATTTTACATAACAATTTTTTTTATAGTCTATTTTTAGTGGACTGTATTATAATTTATATAAAATTATTTTAATCTTATAATTAAATAAAATAAATTTTTAAAATTTTTTATTTGTAAATAAATTTATTTTAATTAATCTTATTTTAAAATAGAGATTTCTCTATTTATTTATTACTTAAACTCAGGGACGGAACCACTTTTTGACTTGAGGGTTTTGGCTCTCCCAAAATTTTTAAAATTTGATTTTTAATGTATTTTATGAAATAAATTATATAAAATATTAATATTTGTCTATTTTTAAATTTTGTTTTGTAAATTGACTATTCAAAACTAGATTTTCTAGTTTTGCTCTTGTTTGGATCGTAAATAAGTCTAATTTTTTGGACTATATGTAGCATTACCCGCCATTCAATGATCAATCCACTAATCTCGCTCTCTATAATAATTAAATTAGAACAAGATAATAGAAACAAATTTCATCAACAACATTATAGGCTCCAATGGATGGTAGGAATATTTAATCTCATATTATTATTATAATTTTTTAAATTTATATATAAAATTTAATAAATAATTTAAATTTTTAAATAATAATAATATTAAAAATAATTTTAATAATATTTTATTAAACTTTTATCTCAACTCATTATTCAATTAATACCTATAAATTTAGGAATGAACGTGAAATTGGCTGATCGTTATGGGCCAATTTTTTCGTTCTCGACAGACATTACAACATATAATATTTAAAAACATGATTCGAACTATGAATAGTACTACCATGCCCTTCATGTTTGATTACTGTGCAAATTGTACCTAAAAATAAACTTTTTTGAGCCGATTGTGTCAATTGCGGTCAGATTAGCCATGTCGTTTGGTATTTAAGATGAAGCTAGTACTGACCACCACGTGTTGTGCAGTTAAAACCCTTTTTCATCTTTATCTCTGTGCACCTAAAAATCTAGATCCGAGCCCGGTTTTGCCCAGCCCGAATCAACATGTTTATAGAAAATTATGTTTTTTATATGCGATTTGATGAAGCAAGTTGAAAAAAAAAAAAAAAAAAAAAAGACCTGCGATTTCGTGGGTTTGCAAAGGCTCAAGAAGTTGAACGATGAGGTTTGGGGCTGAAAGGATAATAAAGAAGAATGGAAGGAAAAGAGGAAAATCGCTTGATGAATTATTATTATTATTATTTTTTTTGTTATTATATGTTTTAGATGCTTAATTGGAACATGAATTTGACACTTTCAGATTGTATTTCAAAGAAATAAGTATTATAAATGCTCCATTGTGAGTGCTCTAACATAATTAACCATCATTTTTAACCAAGCTCACTTTGATGTCTCTAAGATAACATCTAATTGCTTCAGATAGCCAATACTTATTTCACCACGCTAACGAAATTGGAGTGTGCTGCTTGTAAGGCTCATTTTACTCACTTACCAATTGTTATATTAAGCTAGTTGGGACTTTTTATTTATTTTTTTAAATATTTTTTAAACATGTTTATATTTTTCGTAAAAAATAAAAATTATTAATACATTAATATTCATCTCTTTAACTGTTAAATAAAAATGTTAAAAAATAAAATTAATATATGAACGATGGACAAACTCAAGTGCATAATCTCATTTTCCTTGAATTTATTAAAAAAAAAATGTAATTCGTGTTTAGGGATTGGGGCAAATTCGCTTGAATAGCGATGATTCATTCCGTTGCAACATTGGTTATGGACCATTCGATTAATATGTCAAATTAGTAATTGATTAGTATAACGCCCAACCTTCAAAATATAAGTTTGGAGTTGGAAACTTCCTCTTTGAAATGTATAAAAAAAATGTGAAACCAACAAAGATGTATTTCCTCGCTAAAAATAATAAAATTCAAGTGAAAATTGTATAATTCTTTATAATAAGAAATAATATTAAATAATTTCATCAAATTTATTGACTTATTTTCTTTAAACCCTCTTTTATCTTTTGCCCTTTTTTTCCATTCATAATACATTATAACTCGAGTGAGATGGTCACAACAATCAAAAAGGTAAACCAACAAGTTGGTACCATTCATTGCCTAGTGCAAGATTTCTATTCTATTTTAAGTCAAATAAACTGGGGCATTAAGCATGTGAAGCGAAATGCCATCAAAGTGGCACACCAACTAGCACAACAAGCCCTACAGGAAAGCTTTGAAATCATAGAGATAGATTATGTAAATTCGTGTATAGCAGATCAGGTCACCAATGAAAGATGTAATTAGTTACCCTTGGCCTGTTGTATTGGCTTTATGCCAAGTGAAGGTTATGGTATGTTAGCTATGTCGATGGAAGGGCGGTAAGCCTTACACTTGTAATGGCCGTTGGCCAGCTTGAGGTTTATGCAATGAAAGCTGCATGTTTTCACAAAAAAAAAAAAAAATGTTGTAGATATCTTTTATATTGTACAACTAGGACTGTTCATCCGACCCGACCCAAACCGTTAGATCCAATTCCAACCCGACTCGATTGCAATGGCATTCCGAATTTTCGATACCCGTTTGACTGATAACCGACCGATAAGATTTTCGTCAAAAATAAAAACAACTCCCACAATTATATGATAGCTGATCTTCAGGTTTTAATCCAATTTAGAAGGATTAGTCTTTTAGAGCACAAAGCAGGTATCGATAAGGTTTACCGATACTGATTATATGTCTAGCGGGTCGGGCTAGTCGGTTCGGTTCGGGCCGAAAAAATCGGGCGAGTCGAAATGTCGGATTTTTTGTACAGTCCTATGTACAACCACTGCAACTTTGTTCCTCATTTTCGCATAGGAAAAACAAGCAGGGCAGTTATAGTTCAAATTCAAAAGGACAATTAGCCCAACCTTGGTCCATGGATCGGCCGCCCATTTCTCTAGATTTTTTGCCCGCTGATTAAAGAAGAAAACGTTTTATATTATTAGAGCATAAATAGAATGATTAGTAATGTTATATATCATATTCTTATCTTATTTTCATTCTATTAAATCAAATGTGATACATTTATCACTATTATATAATAAAAAAGCCTGTAATAAATTATTATTTAATAAATATATCACATCATATTTAGTAGGATAAAAATAAGATGATAATATGAAATATAGAATTTTTCTAGAATGACTTATATAAATTCTAAATGGACAAAAAAAAAACTTTAAAACAATATGAATAATAAAATTATTATTTGTTAATAGAACTTACCATTTTACAAAAAATCTGCACAAAATTTATCTATTTAAAATTTATAATTAGTATTACTTATGTAAAATTAAGGCCCATTTGTACGTAAAAAATATCTCATCTCATCTAATTATTATATATATTTTAAATTAAATATAAAATAATATTGATTATTTAATTTTTTAAAATTTTAATATAAAAATTATATAAACAAAATTTTTATAATAATTTTTTATTTTAATCTAAATTTATCGTATCTTATTTTAATCTATTTTTAAAAATAAATCAAGCCTAAGAAGATAGTGATCAGTATCATCGATCAAGAAACTGCGACCCATCACGAGCACAAGTACTGTGACAGAATCTGGAGGGCCTGGGCCGGGAGTTCCTTTTGCGTTGATCAAGATGATGGTTGGAGGGCTTGATGTTCTGCATGAGAAACGTCTTGATAACATTCGTTTTGGAATCTTTTTGATTGGTTCATTACATATCTGGTTCTTTGAAATCACTCCATTGGTGCTAAGCTATAAACTGATCGATGCCCCATAATAATAGATAAATAAATAAATAAATAATTTCGAGGTATTACTACCCATCTTTATTCCATTGCGTGGTATACTTTTTATTGGTATATAAAATATTTTGGAATATGTACTAGTACATCCATAATATATATATATAAAATAATTCTATGATTTCATTTGAAATTAGTTAAGGGCCCACTTGAATATAGAGATAGGGTGAAATCATTTTAACTTATTTAAACAAATAATTTTACTACTATTTATAAATTATCTTAATTCATATTATCTCATCTCACTTTCTAAATTGCACCCGAAATGAAACATACACATGAGCCTTAATTTATTTATAGACAATCTGGTTCATTGACTATTGCATATATCCATTGATGTCCTCGCGAGGAAGAAATTGGCATAAAGATTTTTGAGCAGTAGCAGGTAAAGATTTTGAGTTGAGAAGAAATGAGTTTTAATAGTTGAATAAAATATTATTAAGATAATATTTTTAGTATTATTATTATTTTGAGAATTTAAAAAAATTGAATTGTTTATTATATTATATATATCAATTTAAAAATATTGTAATGATGAGGTGAAATAAAATAAGTTGAGCTCAACTCCCAATGCAAACAAGGCTTAATTACAATAGTTAACAAGCTACCAATAACACAATGGAAAGTGATATACACAAATATAATTACACAATATATTTTACAATAAATATTAAACGAGAAATAATTCTGTAAAATATTTTATACACATAACACTTTATAGAAATACCTTTTATTTAATACATTGTTGTAAAATATACTGTGTAATTGTGTTAGTGTATATCATTTTCCTAACCCAATATATTGTGATCATGACATTCCCACAACCTTCGAAAGAACAAGAAAGAAAAGTACTAAGAAAGCATCAAACCATGCAACTTTCCTATAGAAGCGTAGAAACTCACAGGAACTATATATATATTTCTCGTGTCCTAGTGAGAAAAAATAAATTATGCAAACCATTTCCCGAGAAATCTCAATCCAGAAAGAGAAATTAGTTACCAATCTCAATTCTTAATTACGATAGAGTAAAGATCTAGGCACCTCCGATCGAGCTAGCTACATCGATCCATCTCTATCATCATGTTCCAGTAATGGTCTTGACTGGAAGAACGCGAGTGCAGCCATAAACTGAACAAAACGCTTGCAATGACATCAAGACGATCAGGCAAATTGCGGCAAGAAATGTGAGAAATTGCCAAGACCCAAACACGTAAACATTGAAGAAATTGCCAGCTTTAACAATCCATCTGCGGCTATGATGCTTGTTCACATCTTCAATCACCTTGTCTAAGAATGGCACTTTTGTCAATCTGATCGACTTGCTCATTCCATTGCATAGATTTGTCACCTCTTCATCACTCTTCAAACGGTTCAAAATGATACCTCTTGCTCTAAGTGCTTTCACATCCTCCGCAGTGTCAATAATTCCATTCATCAATTCAGTATAACGCGTAAAAACCAACGGACCTGATGCAATCGAAGCTTCATACGCTACCAAGTTTCTCAAAGTCACCTCCGAGTTAACATCTAAGCTAACGGTGGGGAGGTAAAAAGTGACTGTCTTTGTGTCAAAAGCAATGCTGGAGATGCTGCCATTTGTGGGTGAGAAACGGATCCCTGATTTTATAAGTTGTGTCACAGATGGGATTGTGATTTCCTCTACCGATGGTGGTTTGCTTATGCTGTCCTCTGACTCATTTTCTGGCTCGACTGCTTCTTTATTTTGGGAAAAAAACAACTCCACAGGTTGTTTTAAAATGCGAAATCCAGGAAGATTATAGAGGATAGTCCAAGGCAGTCTTATGATGAATTTCACGGGTCTAGACACGAGCACCTTCTTGATAAGATGTAAAATGCCGACGTCTAATTTCGAAAGCAACTTCCAAACCTCATCTAGGAGTTGTTTAACATAACCTCGATCTGCAGAAGAGTTTTCGTCCCTTTGCATGTGTTCATTATGTTCCCCTGCAACTTCGGCGATTTCCGGAACTGGGTTTTCCGACTTGGGCACGATCGTATCGTACAAAAAGTCTAGCAAATGGGCGCTTTGGGAGAGTTGAACCTTTGGCAGGTTTTTCCCCATCTTAAAAGGCGAAAGCGCTCTGCATAAACCCATTAGCATTGATTGCAGCAGATCATCGGCAGACTCTAGAGATGAGAGCTGGAATTCGAGCATCTTCCTCAATACAAACAAAGGGATTTGATTCTCGAGCATTATCACATCTCTGAGAATTGCGTTATGCGCTGACTTCATTCCGGCATGGTCAACCAAGTGTGACATCCTTGAAGAAATTCTTTCAAACACCTTTCCTTCGTGGGTGGCGTAAGTTTGAAGGAACTCGAGCAGGAATGAGCCATCTACAGCCATCAGCCATGCTAATATCTCGCTCTTGCAATCCAAATACTTGTGATAGCACGCTCGGATCTTGTAGTCAAGCCGCATCAATTGATCGACAAGATTTTGGAACTTAAGGTGTTTGAGTTGCTTTTGAATTCTCTTTGCTGCCGCCAGCTTATACCTCTGCATTTCATACAACTCTGGACGCCAGGAGTGGTAAGGACCGAGAGCAACTTCTTGTGGAATATGGTGATCTGGATCACTGGCCATAAGAGCTTTGGGGACATTGAAAATGGAAACGGGGATTTCCTCATCATCGTCGAGGTCTGATTCAAGGGTCTGACGGACTTGAATTATCCATTGCACCTCATCAATTTTGGGATCAGATTGAGATGGTACGGCGGATTGGGAAGAAGACTGCATGATGTTCATTGTTGTAAAGGAGATCGAAGCTTTTGACTGTTTTGATGCATTTAGTGATGATGGAGTTATAAAATACCAGAGCAAGAGTTTTTTTTTTTTTAATTGGCATAATTTCCCACATGCATCCATATTCAATGAACTTTAAAGAACACTGCTTTGAATAAATAATACCAAATGCGTTTCTCACGCTTATAATAAGGGCTCATGGATTAAACGTGCAATTCTTATGATTGGATGTTGGGTTCAAAAGGGGTGTCATCGTTTTATGACGTTTGCCTAACATGCGGAGAGAGAGAATACATTAGTTATGTTGTTGCTTTCCCACGTTGTTGAGAAACCCCTTGGTCGCGACTCGAGATATATGCGGTTTTTTTTTTATTAATTTGGAATTTAAAAATGCAGTGATTGTTCAGAAAATTATGGAGGTTTTGTAAGAAAGACTAGATTTAATTACATTTAGCAGCTTTGGCAATATTGAAAAGGTACAAAGAGGGAGACTACTTTATGGTTTTCGGTTCAATTTGTAATATAACCGAAGTTTGTGTTGCTTTTATTCACCGAGCGTCTGGCCATTTATTACCCTCATCCCATGTATCTTACAGCAAGACACATGTTGGTAGGGCTGTTCAAATTAGCCGCGTGCCATTACCGACCACCTTTTTTCAACCTGACCCAAAACAAAATGTCAGACTTGATAGGTACACAATCGAAAGCTGTTAATCGATCATTGCAAGGGGTAATACCCGATAAGTCATTTTGTCCATATTTCGTTCCTAACTCTCTCCATCTTTCTCCCTCACTCTCTTCCTCCATCCCCTCTATCTCATCTCGACATAGACTCATCCCCAAACCCTAGCCTTGAGCAGGGGTTGTAACACTATCGAGTCATAGCCACACGAAATCATCTTCCTTAGTGAAAAAGAATCGCATGGAATTTCAGAGCAACGAACCCAAAATCGCATGAAATTTGTTGGAGTAGCAAACGACGAAGTTAGCGCCTTTATCGTGCTTATTGTCCAACATTGTTCTCGAGGAGTTGACGCAACGGTACAAGTTGGGAGAAGGAATGGTGGTTTTGAAGGAGGAGGAGGAAAAGCTGGTGAAGAGGAGGAGGAGGAGGAGGAGTGGTTTTAGAGGAGAAGAAGAAGAAGAAGGAAGAGAAGCTTACCTCACCTTGTTCTCTTGCCGATGCCTACGATAGCTCATACTAAAGTTTAGTCGTAGACTATGAATTGTGCTTCCTGAAAAAATTGAAAACGGATTAGAGAAACGTGCAACATTCTTGGCCGATCTATCATTCTACAACCCAAAGGTATTGAAAAGGAATGTGTATTCATTGAACCTAATAGACTTGTTTCTTGTACGGAAGGTGTTTGTTAGAAAAATAAAATAAAATAAAATAAAAGAGGAAGAAAGGAAACGACAAAACGCAAAGTGTGGATAGCGATCGGGTTCAGTTGAAATATACGTATACTTGAATGGGTAAGCGGGTATTAGGTCTATCGGAAGCCACTACTAACGAACCAGGTCGGAAACCACTACTAACGGGTCGGGTTGGGTCAGTTGAACACCTTTGCATGCTGGAGACAAGGACTATCACTTACAGAAATAGGGCAAAAATTTCTACTAGTATCGTTCACATAAATAACATAATTTAGTCTTTAAAAAAAAAAGTAGTTAGTTTTTTTTTTTCACCAACTTATATAGTTGTTTTTTTTTTAAGTACTAGATTATTTTTTTTTCCCATGCACTTAAAATTTTGATGTTTTTGGCATGTTTTGATTTCCTTTGTGACCAAATTTCGAGTCTTGGTTTGAGATTTTCGAGAAGAATGAATGTCAAAAGTCCCATAAAAATAGATTGCGAGTTATCTATTATATGTTCACAAGAGATCAAGATTTTATCAAATTGTTGCATAAAATTAAGGGTGTAAATGGTCTGGTCCAGTCTGGAAAAATATATGAACCGGTTCTATTTGGTCCAAAAAGTTTCCCACCCTAGACCGAACCGAATAGGATTCGGTCCATACCGGTTTGGTTCAAAGGCAGTCTAGTCTGATCCAGGGATACCCCATATGATTTAATGAACTAAATTTGATCAAAAATCTTGTAATAATTAAATATACTTTTTGGCCTAAGTTTATAAATTATTAAATATATACTAATACTACTTTCATAAAAAAATAATCATCTTTGCCAATTCTCAATTTCTAATCTCATCTAAATATTAAATAAAATATATAGTTATAACTTACAGTCTATAGACTTAATACTTATACTATAAGTTATAACTAATATTCAATATTATATATTAATATGTTATACTACCCCTCTTTATCTATATTAATATTAAAATTAAAATTTATATACTATTACCTATATATATATATATATAAAATATATATGTGTGTGCATTCGGTCCGGTCCGAGAGAGATTGGACGGGATCAAAAAATTTTGGTCCATAAAAAAATTGGACTGGACTGGATCGGAAGTCCAGTCTCGATTCAGTCCAATCTATTTGGTTCAATTCAATCTTTTTACCGCCCAATATAAAATATCCGATCAGCAATTTATTTTGTTACAACTCACTCTCACAAGTTTGTGTAATTAGTGTGTAGCGAGAGAAAAGTTTGATGCTGCACTTTGTTACAAAATAGGACTATGCAGTTACCTTTTCTTCGGACTTTAGGATATTGCTAGCAGCGGCCTAGGTGGTGTATTTAAAAAAAAAAAAATACATTTCTTCTATTTTTTTAACATTTTTTTCATATCTTCAATCATTGAAAAAAAAAATACACCTAATAAATTTTTTAACTATTAAATAAAAAAATGAAACAACGATGCTGTAACCTGTCTATCTTGCCTTACAATTTACAAACTTATGCAAACCGTACTTAATGATGAGTAATTCCGCCTGCCCCTATGGATGATCACTGAATCCCGAGGCCCTTTTTTATTTGTCACATTTTGTTTGTGTGCCCCTCCCACTCTCTCTCTCTCTCTCTCTCTCTCTCTCTCTCTCTCTCTCTCAAACGAACTTGACTTTCAATATCTGATCCTTGTTCATTGAACATCTACGCATCGCCTTCAAATTTCAATGATAATTTTCCTGCAGCCATAATTGTTTGGAAAACTGCAGTCCTGATGGTTGCCAAAGCTCCCTTTTTTTTTTTTTTTTTTTAATTCATTCCAATTCATTTCAAATTTATAAATATGTTTTTTTTTTAATTTTCATAAAAAAATATAATAAATACTAATTTTTTTTAAATTACAATTTAATTTTTTTAAATTCTAAAATAATAATAATAATATCAAAAAATAATATATTTTTTTTATAAATAAAATTTTATTAACACGACAAAAGCCAATTATAAAAATTACCATGGCCTATCAAATAGGCACATTAGAAACTAAGAAATCATGTATGTCCATGTCGTTGAAATCTATGACAATGGACCAAATACATAAGATTCTAAGAAATAAAATAATCAACTCTTCTTTGGTTTTCTCCTTGTCTTCAAATATCCGCTCATTACGTTCTAGTTAAAAGACACCACATGATGCATATGAGAATTATCTTCCATATAGCTCTGATATGTCGCTTGCCTCTAATAGAGTTCCAGCATGTCATTGAATGAGCACCTTATAGAATGAATAAACTGTAAAGATTCCTCTGTCTGCAGGATTCCACCATTAGCCATTTTGAGTCTGGAGGTTCGGTCTTTGAGAGTAAATGAGACAAAAAAATTTGCAAAGGAGTTTAGTTCACAATCTTGGGTCGCCCGGTTGAAGTTGATGTTCCAATGTAGACGGCTTCCATTTGCCTCCACTGCCTCTGTCACAGTGATATTTTTTTGCGCAAGCAACCTAAAAAAGAGCAGGAAACAAGTCAGACAAGACCCTATTGCCACACCAGGCATCATTCCAAAATCTAATTCTTGAACCTGCACCACAAAGAAGCCTAGTGTGCTTATGAAAATTTTCCCACCCACTACTAATGTTTTTCCACACCCCTACACTACTCGACCCCCTAACCACATTGGAGGTCCACCCTCCCCACGCTTCCCCATATTTGTGATCAATCACTATTTTTCATAGAGCTTCTGGTTCTTGATGATATCTCCACAACCATTTACCAAACAACGCTCGATTGAACATCCTCAAATTACGAATATCTAAACCACCTTCCGATAAGGGGCGACACACATTCTCCTATTAAAAAATAATATTCTAATAATATTTTATTTAATCTTAAAAACCCATCTCAACTAATTTCATCTCATTTTTCAATCCAAACCACCCATTAATTGATCTCAATTCATCTTCTCTAATTATTACAATTTTTTCAAATTTTTATCTATCCTAACAATATTTTATTAAAAAATATATATTCTAATAATATTTTATTCAATTTTCAACTTTTATCTCAATCATCTCATCTCATCTAAAAAAAACTAAAATACCATATGGATACAATTTTAAAAATGTAAAGATCTCACTAACCTTAGAACCAAATGTTTTCTCTGCTTTATGGCTGGCTCCAACTCTCTGCATGAAAACCGACTTCTGAGCATCATAAGCTACCCGCACTGAGTGAGAGTGTTTTTTGCTAAAATAGCAGAAAATCCAAGAATCATAGCTTGAATTCTCAAACCTGCAGAGAAGAGACGGGCCACCTGATTTTATGAAGACACGTGAGGAATGGTTTCAGATGCTCGCAAAACTGCACAAGCTTCACTGAACATGCCTGTCCCAGCCATCCTAAGAGGCTACTTGTGCGATTCTATTCTAGTGATTACTGTCACAGATGATGAATGTCCCTTAGAACCGGCAAATCGCCTTCTTTTTTTCCTAAACCCCTAGTGCATTTGCTCATCCGGTGAACTGCAGTCTACCCCAGAGGTTCATCTGTACATCATCTGTACAAACTAAAGGCAAGCATTAAATTCGGAGGCCATTGTTACAAGCTGGTTCAGGAGCTATACTGAATCATTTAAGTGTAAGAAACCACGGGGGAGGAATCCCCCCCCCCCCCTCCCTCCCATAAAAAAGAAAGAAAATTTCACTGTCAATTATGAAAACGGAACTCATTCATACCCAAAAAGTAGCAATATATTCTTCATCTTCATTCAGAACTCTAAAGTAAACTTGTTCCACTTTTCTGAAAAAACAAATTTCTCAAATTTCATTAGTTTTCTTCCATGTCACAGATTCTCAATCAAAACAAGCTCACTGTCAGATTCATTTTCTGCCAATTATCTATCAACACCGCCCTAAAAACTTCTGCTTCTTAAAAGCTGCTGTCAAGAGATTCTCCACCCACAAGCTTTCTTCCAAGCTCAGCTCTTGGTTTAGCTGAAAACCCTTTGGCTAACATCTCTTCATCATACTTCCGGGCCATATCTACCATTCCTTTCTCCACCAAAGCATCAATCAGAGCATTGTAAGCAGACCCATCCGGACTACAACTTAGTTCCTCCATCTTCTTCCACACAATAAAAACTGGTCGAAGAAACCCCCATCTCCCAAATTTTCTCAGAAGCATCACGTAAGTGTCCATCCCTGGACGAATCCCACTTTCAATCATCTTATCAAACAGTAGAAGAATCTCTGTAGGTTTCTCAAGACACCTGAAAATGCAATTGTATGTAATGACGTTAGGAAAGCAACCTGTCTCATGCATTTGATTGAGCCACTCAGAAGCCTCCTTATACCTCCCATTTTCACAGAGGAGCTTTATAATTGTATTATAAGTCACAACATTAGGCTTACAACCCAAGTCCCTCATTTCCCTAAACACACGAACCGAAAAATCCACACCCTCTGAAAGACCAATAGCATGAATTATCGTATTATACGCCACCACATCCAACCTTAGCCCCTTAGTCTTCATCTCCTTGTACAGCTTCACAGCCTTCCATGGTTTTCCGCTCTTGCACATTATATCCATATATATTGTATATGAATGCAAATCTTTACAAACACCCTTTTTATCCATCTCTTCCCAAAACTCTCTACATTTACCCCACCAACCCATCTTCAACCACCCGCGAAGAATCATGTTATGAATCTTCGTACTGGTTACAATGATGTTGGACTTCTTGTCCTTCCCAAAACACAGTTCATGGGCCTCAATTACATGCTTATACTCGCATAAAGCATCAATAAGATTAGAAAATGACATCTCATCCCTCAAATTAAAGTCTTCTAATGAATCATACGTGTCGATAGCTTCTTTAACCAAATGTGCACATATATAGCGCTTAAACAGTATGCGAAACGTGGTATGGTTTGGCCTCGATAATGGGCTTGTATTCATTCGTCGAATTAAATCCCAAGATAGCTCGAATTCGAAGAACTTACCAAGAATGTCAAGCATACGGTTGTAAGTAGCAGTGTTGTGTTGGAATCGGAAATGGGTTTCGACCCAGTTGAAAAACTCGAAAGCGCGCTTCCAATCGTTGCAGTAGGACGAGAGGGTCTCACAGACAGTGGAGGGGTCTGAGTAGGGTTCTGGGAGGTTGGGGTGGGAAGAAGAAATGGGTTCGGTGGAGAAACATTGAGGAAAGGGAAGAACGAGGGATTCAGTGCGAGAGAGAAGAGGGAAGAGCTTAAAGCGTCTAGAGAAGATTGAAGGAAGCATTCTTGATCGTGAGTTTCGCTCACTTCTGAAAGCCAGGAGCTTTTGCAAAACAGTGTGGATTTGGTTTTGGTCAATTGGCTCGGCTGCTCCAAAAATTATGAGAAATTGTTTTGTATAGAAAACGGCACCCCAGCGTCACTGTCCACCCCTAAATTTCTATTATTTTTATAAAATTATAATAAAAAATATAAATTAAAAAATATATAATAAAATAAAAATAATAAAAAATACATAATAAAAAATAAAATAAAAAATAAAATAAAAATGAATTTTTAAAAGAGATTCGGCCTCAGCCCAGCCCCCTGTTGCCATCGGAAGAGGTGGACGACACCACCCATCCCATCGGGACCAGAAGGAGCCGGCGACTTCACTCTTGCAACGGCGAGCCCTGACGATTTGATAGGGACCTCGATCGTGTCCCCACTCAACTAAACTCGTCCTCCTCGCCTTGTTGCTCCTCAATGACCGAGTAAGACTCCTTTTGTTTGTAATGGTTCGCGTATACCAACAATGGATGAAAGTGTGACATGAGGTTGAGGTGGTTAAGAGAAATTGATTGAGTTCGTCTTGGCTAAAGTAGGGTAGAGTGGTGTACGACAATGAGGTTGGATGGCTAAGTGTATGGAGCAATAAGGTGGTATTTAGGCTATGGTAGTCTTGGTTATGGTAATGGGAAAGGAAATGTGGTGGGCTGAGTGGTAGATTAGGGTATAAAAGGTTTAGGGGAATGTTCTTTGGGTAGGCCTATATATTGGGGTCTCTTTGGTAAGGAATATGGGTCATATAGTGTAGTAGGACTAGAGTTTTAGTGGAGGCTAATGGGAATTTCGAGATTGAGATTAGGTTAGGGTTTAGAAGTCAATTGGCTAGGGTTTGGGAAGATGGGTTTCGGCCAAGGTGGTTAGAGTTAGGTGGGATAGGGTTTTGAGATATTTTGGATAATTCCTAAAATGTAGGAATTAGGATTTTAGCAAGATAAGTGAGCGGCAATGAGGTAGAGTTGTTGGCTGAGTATTGCTTTTATTTTGGGATAAGATTTGATTGATTCAATCAATTGGATAATTGATTAATCATTTGAGAGAATTAAGGGTTAATTTGGTGATGTGGCAAGTGGAGAATTTCGGCACTAGCTAGGGAGAAATGGCTGAGTGAGATATTTATGTAATGTGGAAAGATTTGATTTTGAATTGATTTGAGTTTGGGATAGAGTTGAGTGGCCGGTTGGTGGAGGCTTGTTGGGGCCGATATTTGGGTTATTTTTGGATGAGGGAAATGGTTAATTGAGGTTAAGATTTAGTGGAGTTATGGGTGAATGAGAAGTTAATTGGCTAAGCATTGTGCAAAGGGGTGCATGGCATGGGTGTTTGTGGGGTGTTCGGCTATGTTGCTTGTGTCTAGGCTAGATGGGGTTTGTTTAGTGCTTGTGATGGCCGAATAATGCTTAGGATTTCTCTAGGGTTTTCGGCCAAAGCAATTAGGGTTAGAAATCTAGGGTTTTGAGTGGTTTTGGATAAGTCCTAAAAAGTAGGAGCATGGCTTATAGCCATTTAGGGTGGACGGCAAGGCTAGGGCTTATGTGGCCGGTTTTGTGCTTGATGATGGGGCTAGTTTTGATTGGTTCTCTTCTTCAATTGATGGCCAATCAAATAAGAAAATGATGTGGCAATTTAATGAGGTGGCAAAGGGAATTTCGGCTAGGGCAAGGGGTGATGGCCGAATGAGATATTGTAGGAGTTTTGGTTTGATTTGAATTTGAATCAATTTGAATTCAAATTCACTTGTGGTGGCCGGTCATGCAAGGGTTAGGGGGGCACGAAATTGACTTATTTTGGATGAGGAATGAGGTGGATTTAAGTGAAAAAATATAGGAGTGGATAGGGATAGGTGGCCGGCTAAGTTAAAGGGCAAAAGTGGCAAGTGAGTTGGCTAGGATTTGATGGCCTTTAGCCGTGTGGTATGGGTAGGGTTTTGGGGTTTTTCCGTGGCTGCTAGGGGGCAAAGGGAACACCAAAATGATCAATTGAACAATCAAATGATGATTGAACAAAAGACCATAGAAGAACAAGCCAACTCCTTCAAGGCACCAAAGGGTTTTCGGCAATGCCCTTCCTTCAACTCTTATTTCTTCTTCAATCACTCACACACACTCAACACTCACACTCTTAAGCAATCCGAATCTCCCAATGGAGGAGGGTTTTGAATTCCTCTAGAGAACACACACACACAAGTTCTCAAATCCACAAGTGGTGTGGATTTAGCCTCACTAACACACAACTCATACAACAATCGAACAAACCACTCAAAAACACAAAAACATAAAATCAACCAACAAGAACACACTCAACACCTAAACACTTTTTATGAATAACCTCAAGATTTTTATCAAATAAACTGAAAACAAATAAATAATAGATGTGGATCACCGATTCACGAATTGCACGATGATCCTCTTCCAAAGAATTTCACGAATTGTATCCTAGGGAAACCCAAGTGTTAAGCACCAAAAATCCAAACCACAATAGTGTGGCCGGCCTAACTCTTTTCCAATAGCAAAAGTCTAATTCTCAAAATGTCCAAAAGATGTGAAATGAAAACCTAAAAGTCCTATTTATAGAGTCTAACAAATTGGAAACCCCCAAAAAATCCCTTGCAAAATAAGATAATTACTAAAATAACCAAATGCATAAATAAATAAAATAAATACATAAATAAGCAAAGGTGGCACCAATGATGATGGGGCCGTGACATGTTGTAGCCTAGGCATGGCCTGTGGCATGGCATGGCATGACCCACGGATGGTTGTCTGCATGGCGCCTGACTGCGTAGCATCTGATAGTGTGCATGGTATGGTGACATGCCTAAGCTTGATGATGTGTCCCGAGTGATGTCGTGTTGTGGTAGTGTGGCCCAGTCAGGTGGCTTGGGCGGTGGTCTTACATGGCCCAGGCTGAGTGCCGGGTTGATGGTCATGCATGGCCCAAGCTAGCGGTCTGTGCGCATGGGCTGTGCGTGGCCAGTAGCCTCCATGGTTGCTTGCTGCATGTCAAGGCCTGAGCCAAGGCATGCATGCAGGCTAGCCAAGTGATTGTCATGACCCTCCACTAGCGGTGTCAAGGCATGATCTAGGGCGATTTTTAATGGGGTACTATCACGACTTCCGGTGTGCCCCCAGCTGCCTTAAACCCGAAATGGGTCCAAAACGGCGATGTCACCCACCGCCTCCGATGGCGGCGAGAATTGAGCTGAGGTCGAATATTTATTATAAATTCATTTTCATTTTATTTTTTATTATATTTTTATAAAAATTATAGACGTTTAGGAGGTAGGTTGCAATGAAGTTGGGGTGCAGCACCCCAGCGTCACCCAGAGATTTCCTGGGGTTATGAATCCTCCCTAAATGCAACTCCCGCCGTCTCCAACGGCGGTGCGCGATGCCACCCATTAGGACCCATTTCAGGTTTAAGACCGCCGGAGGTCGCCGGGGCTCGCAGTTGCAGGGATGAAGTTGTCGGCTCGCTCTGGTCCCGATGGGATGGGCGGTGTCGCCCACTGCCTTCGGAGACGACGGGGGCTGCATTTGGGGAGAGTTCGATCAGACCAAACCCCATGAAATCTCTTAGTATATATTGCCCAATTTTTGGTTGAATTATAATTAAACAAATGTTTAATTAGTAGTAATTCAGTATTTATTTCTAGGTTGGGCTTGGGTGTCGAAAGAGGAATAATTTATAAAGAGTAATGATACACTTACCATTAGTTTACCACTTGTTTACCACTCTTAGTACATTCGTTTTTCTATTATTTTCTTTTAACTATTTTTTTAATATCCTTAACTATTAAGAATTTTTTTTAAAAATTTATAATTTCACTAATAATTACTTTCTTAACTATTAAGTAAAAAGAAATTTTTAAAAAAATAAAAAAAAGTAGTAAAATACTAATAGATGAGTAGTAAATATATCTTATTCTATTTATGAAATCAAGAGTGCTTGTTAACTTGCTCTTATTGTATAAGAGGCCTTTATGCTTTGGTTTGGTAAATAGAATGGGCTAAAAAATTATAATGGCTCTTCAAGGGTCTGAAGGTTAATAAAAGTAATAAATTCATTGTTATTGTATCACTTCGGTTAGGGCGGTAAATGAACTAATTTATTCAATAATTCGTTTGATATTTGCTCGATTAAACTTAAATTAAATTCGATTCATGACAAAAAAATCGTTCATAAAAGTAGATACCATTTCGATTAGTAAATGACATATACTTGAGAAAACTCGACTCGACTCGACTAAAACTCACTCGTTTATTCTCAAGTCGACTCGTTAGCTCAACTCAATTAAAATTTATTCATAAATTGATAAATATATATATATGCATATATATGTTATATATATATGTATTGTTAATAATATAAGAATATCACTTTTATAATTAAATATGTAATGTGTAATCTAATTACGTATGTATATATCATGAATATACTTCATAGCTATATTTTATAATTTGTACAATAATCAGTCTATAAAATTTAATAATTTCATATATTAATACGTGGAAACCATGTATGAAATACATAAATGTTATCATATTATGTGTATTTATTAATAATATATGTAAGTATATAAGATATTATTATTATGAATAATTATCAACTAGTTAGATATTAAATATTACATTTTTATTAGATTTTAAATTTTAAATTATTTGATTTTAAATTTTATTTAAAAAATTAAAGAAAAAAATCAAGCTCAACTTGACTCAACTCAAGTTCATGTATGGGATGAATTCGAACTGGAATTGGAAGTTTAGTTTATCGAGACAAATTGGAATAAACAATAAATAAAAACCTTGAGTTCCAATATTTTGAATCGAGCTGAACTCAATAAGCCAGAACTCGGCTCAATTACAAATTTACAACCCTAACCATGATTGCCATTTCTTGAATGAAAGTCATCAAATTTTAGGCCTATTTAGATGGGTTGGATTTGCCCGACCTAAAACCCGGGTGAATCTGGGCCGAGTACTAGGTTGAAATCCGAAACTTGGGTTTTAAATCTGATACTCAATTTTTTTTAAAAATATCCAAAGATATCAAAATCACGTTGTTTTGATTATCAAACACGGTGCCTATTGATACTTGTTAGGATTAATTCCCTGAGCAATGTTAGGGAGAATCCAACACTCATTGCACACACTTACATGAATAATGCACATAAACAATACATATGTACTATTCATGTGAGTATGTGCAATAAGTGTTGGATGTTCCTAATATTTTCGCTAATTCCCTTAGGCTCGAGTGGCGACTTCACTTCTCAGACCTCTCTCTCTGCCAGCAAAGTTCCTTTTCATCACACTGTCGTCTTCGTCACGTCGCGCCGTCGTCTTCATCACTTTGCTTCATCATCATCATCCTTGTGCGCCGATCAAAGTTAGTTTTTATCCTTCTCTCTATGGGTCTTGCTTTATCTTTAGTTACATTGTTCTCACATCTAATGTGTTTGGAGCTGTGGGTTTTTAATGGATGTAAGTGGATTTTTTAATTGATGCAAGTGGGTTTGTTTTTCTGTTTGGCGAAAGCAAGTAATCTCGAGTTCAAATCGCTTATGGAAATGTGTTACTGTTTCATTAATTCATTGTTTTATTGTGCCTTGATCATCCCTTTTTTTCGTGGTCTATGTTTAGTTGTTGTGGTTGCTAGTAAGTCATATATTTGGTTACTGTGGTTGCTAATAAGTCAGATTAGGGAAATATGTCAGATTCTGGTCCTCATGGATTCTCTTGGAAATCTATTATTCAAGCTTTATGAGATCATTTTTATACACGTTTAGTTTTGTTAGATTTGATGAATGAGTCCTAAAGACTGTGTCAGGGGTAGTTTCCCATCATAAAAAATAAAAAAATGCTTACTAATAATAAAATAGAGTACAACTCAACAATGTCCTATATATTAATCTCGTATTTTTCATTTTAACTTTTAACGACACGTTATATATAGATTATTGTTATAAAAAAATTGAGTAGTGAAATAAAATTTGGCAATGGAAGAATAGAGTTGCAGAAAAAGTATGTATGTATAAGGATGAAAACTGGCAGTTGTATTTTAAAGTTCCCCTCGTGTTATTTGTATTTGATTCTCTAAATTCAAATAAATTCCTTTCTCATCTTATTTGTTGAATCCGGCTGTGATTGGATAAATGACAGACCTTGGTCTCTCTTGGAGTCTTTTTTAGATACATTGTATATATAGACATGTTTGCAATTTCTTCTTTCAGTGAGATTCCGAAGGATGGGATTCGATCAGTTCCATATTAGAATACCCATGAGAGCAAACCTCTCTAGTTTCTCGATGTCTGAAGTAGAACTCCTAATGTCCAGTATATGGTGGGAAATTTTAATAATCATTCAGATCTTGTGGCAATATATATCTAAAAAAAGGTCACTCTCTCTCTCTCACACACACACACACACACACACTCTCTCTCTCTCTCTACATGCATCTCTTGCCGTTTCCCACCGGTGATGATTCACGCGTTTTAGTTCCTATTAGTTGTTAGAATATCCGCTTATTGGTGGTGTTAATGGGCCATCCAACTGAAGTAGTAATCGAGTCTAAGAGATTTATTATTGCTAAGGAAGGAAGGCTAATAAGAATCACCGAGAAGAACTGGAAGGGAGAACGCTCTTTCGCACTGGGTTTTAATGTAGTGACTTGGCTCATTAAGGTCCTGGCAGAATGCTCGAGAGGGGAAAAGAAGAAGGAGGTTTACTCGTCTACAAGGGAAGGATATCGCAGCTTCGTTGTGCAACTTTGTTCGAACATGCGTGGTCATTTCATTGAGGTCTCCGAGTATGACCAAGGGGGAAGGAGGACAGCGTTATGCTTTCCTGAGGGGGAAGAAGGTTGGGGATGGTGGAAAATCCGCGAGAGATTGTCGGATTGGGGCTACGGAAGCTCATCAAATGAAGGAAACGAGATTAATTAGTGGGTATTGGCGAAGGGAGAACAGAAGGCAGCCCTGAAATCTTACAAGGAGGTGCTCGGTTTGTCAGAGCCGTTACAGGGGAGGGAAGACGGGCGGTCTTTTTCCAGTAGTTTTAGACACGAAGGGAAGTCTGATAGACAGCCGGTAGCATCGAGCCACTCCCACAACACGTACGCGTCAAGCCAAATGGGATGGGATACCCGAAGAATGCTGCTGGAAATACAAGGTCAGCTACGGTCCCTGCAACGCGACATGGTCACTGTGGTCCGAATGGTCGGGTTACTTTGGAAAAGGATGCCAAGGGAGAAAGGAAAGTGCCGAAGGCTGGAGTTGTTAGACAGAGGTACAAATGAAGACCCGCTGGTCAATAAGAGGACGCAGATGAATAGAATGAGGGGGAAAGGCAGATTAGTATGGCGTAAAGTGAGTGGGCCTCGGCCCAAACTCGTGACCCACGGGGATGAGGGAACTAACGGTGTGAGCAACGGCGGGAATGGGCCTTCCCGAATCCCGGCCTTCTTTCAGTCAGTAACGGGCCAGGCTAGCTTGCAGCCCACAGCTGCAGAAGCTGGTTCGGAATCAGGTTTTCTCCAACCTGAGAACCCGAGGCTCACACTCCCTTTCGATAGTAATTTGAAGACATTCGGGTTCGTGCCGGACAGTGGCCCGGCGGGTGTGAGTTAGGCGACGACGAAACAGAAAACGCAGACGGTATCAGGGGGCAACTCCGATGAGACCCTGGCGACCCGTAGCTCCGACGTAATTCCAGCGCACCACAGTACGCCTACGCAACTCAAGAAAACGGCCCAGGATGTGCAACAGAAGTCGTCGATCCTTCCAGGGAGTAGCTCATATGAGATTCCGACGACCCTAAGCATGCCACAGCAACTCAGTCTTGTTGCTACGAAGGCTCAGAAGGTGCAGGCCCAACCAGGGGAGCAGATTTTTTGTGCAGAGGCAAATTAGTGCTTAATCCATGAGGATCTGTTGACGGACTCAGATGAGGATTTTGATGAATGCATTGTACCAGACTCATATTTTCTACTAGGTATAGAGGATATCCCCTTGGGAGAGGAATTTCAACGTGTTCCGTTGAACTCTTTTGTTCCAAATCAATCCTCCAGTTGGGTTATGAGAACCATCTTAGCAATTCAATAGATAGTGGGTATCCGGTGTAAAGGATATGAAGAGCAGATGATGGCTTTATTCATTGCTATGGAGGCTAATCATAACCTGAATAATAAGGGAAAGTCTAAACAATGCTGGGAACTTAGACGCTTTACTTGGTCGCTGAACACAGAGGGCCCCCCCATAAAGGGAGAGTTAAGGGCAAGGGGCTTTCTATCCGTCAATGAAGCCAAAAATTGTGTCATGGAACATTCGAGAACTAAACAACGCTAATAAACGTCTTCGGATTCGGAATCTCCTACGTGAATGGAAAGTGGATATTGTATGCCTATAGAAGACTAAATTGAATCTAATTACTAGGAGAATTGTGCGCAGCCTATGGAGCGGCGTACATGTGGATTGGGTACATTTGGCGTCTACAGGGGCGTCAGAGGGCATTGTGGTGATGTGGGATAGGAGGATGGTAGAAAAAATGGATGAGTATATTGGGAGGCACACAATAGCTTGTTCTTTTAAATGTGTTTCTGATGACTTTACTTTGGCTTTTGCAGGTGTATACGAGCCAAACGTAGATGCGGACCGCAGATTTCTATGGGAAGAACTAGCCGGAGTGCATAGCCGGTGGGAGCTACCGTGGTGTATCGGGGGTGATTTCAACATCGTTCGTTTTCCTAGCGAGACATGTGGCAATAGAAGTGTGAGATCAGCAAGCTTAGAATTTACAGAAAGCATCTCTGATTTGAACCTTTTGGATTTACCTTTAGTAGGGGGTCCGACTACTTTGTCAAACAACCAATCGTGGTCTAGGTTGGATCGCTTCCTTATCCCTCCCGAGTGGGAAAGTCATTTTCCAGATGTTTTGTAGAAGCGTTTGGGTCGTGTATGCTCGGATCACTGGCCCATTTTATTGGATTGCGGAGGGCTTCGGAGTGGGCATCGGTATTTCAAGTTTGAGAATATGTGGTTGAAGTTTGAGGGTTTTATCGATAGGGTCCGACAGTGGTGGGCTTCATATCATTTTCAGGGCACAGCTAGTTTCATATTTGCTAAGAAGTTAAAAGCCCTTAAAGGGGATTTGAAGGCATGGAACTCGCACTCTTTTGGAAATGTGGGGGAAAACAAGAATCGATTGAAGAGAGATATCGAGGTTTTAGATAAGGTTCAAGCAGGGCATGGTCTTACTCAAGAAGAATAGACGCGGAAGACTTCGTTGGTCTTAAAACTCGAGAGATTGCTATTGTTAGAAGAGATTTATTGGAGGCAAAAGTCAAGAGCTTTGTGGTTACAGGAAGGAGATCGTTGTACAAAATTTTTTCATAGAACCGCAAATTCGCATAGAAGAAATAATAATATTGAGGTTCTTAGAATCGACGGGGAAGAGATTAAAGATGAAGGAGTCATACATGGCCATATAGTAGATTTTTACAAGAAGCTTTTGGCTGAACAAGAGGTCTGGAGACCTACCTTAGATGGCCTTGCTTTTGAGACTTTAGGGTTGGAGGATGTTGTTTGTTTGGAGAAGGTTTTCGAAGAGGAGGAGGTGCTCGAGGTTATCCGAAAAATGGTCAAAGACAAAGCACTGGGACCAAACAGTTTTTCCATTGATTTTTTCCAAGAGTGCTGGGGAGTGATAAGGGAGGACTTATGAATATCTTTAAAGAGCTGTTCTTAGAGGAAGATTTGAGAAAAGTCTTAATAACACCTTCTTAGCCCTTATTCCAAAAAAGCCTGGAGCTATAGATATCAAGGACTTTTGGTCTATTAGTCTTGTGGGGGGCGGTGGGGCGGGGGGTATATAAGATCATATCAAAGGTCTCAGCTAATCGTCTCAGCGGGGTAATCGGGAAAATAATCTCTACTCCGCAAAATGCCTTTATCAAAGGTAGACAAATTCTCGATGCGGTTCTCATAGCTAACGAATGCATTGAGAGCAAAAGGAAAGCCGGTACCACTGGAATATTATGCAAGTTAGATATGGAAAAGGCCTATGATCATGTAAATTGGAATTTTCTACAGTACTTGCTCGGTAGGAGTGGTTTTGGGGAAAGATGGAACGCTTGAATCTGGTGGTGTATTACTACCGCAAGATTCTCTGTCTTGATTAATGGAAGTCCAAAAAGATTTTTCCCGAGCTCTCGAGGTTTGAGACAAGGGGATCCCCTATCGCCATTGCTTTTCGTCATAGTTACGGAGGCTCTCAGCAGGATGTTATCGGCCTTGGTAACTAATGGTCTGGTAAATGGATTCCTAGTTGGTACTCCTGTTAGGGGCATCACTAACATATCTCATTTACTATTTGCAGACGACACACTTGTCCTTTGTGAGGCAGATCAGAACCAGGTGCATGTGTTAAAAGCGTTGTTCCTTTATTTCGAAGCGGCCTCTGGATTAAAAGTGAATTATGATAAATCTGAGATGGTTCTAATAGGAGACGTCAGAAATATACGTTCGTTGGCTAGTAATCTCGGGTGTAAAATTTCTGCTCTACCTATGACTTATCTGGGGCTTCCACTGGGAGCGGCTTCCAGGTCTGTCAAGATTTGGGACACGATAATCGAGAAAGTGGAAAGGAAGTTAGCAGGGTGGAAGAGACTGTATCTGTCTAAAGGGGGTCGTATTACTCTTATCAAAAGTACCTTGTCAAATCTACCCTTATATTTCTGATCCCTTTTTCCAATACCAGCAAGTGTGGCAGGCCGATTAGAAAAGCTCCAAAGGGACTTCATATGGGGTGGATTGGGGGAGGAGTTTAAATATCATTTAGTCAACTGGAAGACAGTTTGTCGGCCTATTTCGAATGGTGGCTTGGGTATCCACAACTCGAGACAATTCAATCAAGCGCTGCTGGGCAAATGTCTATAGAGATATCACAAGAAACTTGAGACTCTGTGGAAAATAGTGATTGACCGTAAATATGGCAGTTTGTGGGGGGGTTGGAATTCCCATGAGGTCAGCAGAACAAGAAGGGTGGGAGTGTGGAAAAATATTCGAAAAGGGTGGGGCTTGTTTAGGAAGAACACCAGGTTTCAACTTGGGGATGGGACGAGAATTAAATTTTGGAAGGATAACTGGTGTGGGGATAGAGCTTTATGTGGGATTTTCCATTCTCTTTATCAAATAGCTAGTGCTAAAGACGCAACCGTGGCAGAGGTTATGGAGTTTTGGGGTGGGCGTAATAGTTGGAACATCACTTTTCTTAGGGCAGTACAAGACTGGAAAGTGGGGATTTTCGCTGAGTTCTTTGGCCTTATTTATTCGCAAAGACCAAACAGGCACCGACATGATAGGATATGGTGGATACCTGATAGGAGAGGGTATTTTAATGTTCGTTCTTTTTACAAGGTTCTTACTCATGTTTCTGTTTTGCAGTTCCTTTGGAGACAGATTTGGCATCACAAAGCACCTCTCAAAGCGGCCTTTTTCGCCTGGACAACATCTTTGGGGCACATCCTAACCACGGACAATTTGCGAAAATGGAGGGTTATTGTTGCTGACTGGTGTTGTCTGTGTCGAAGGGTGGGCGAGTCGGTGAACCATCTCATTCTACATTGCCAGATAGCCAGGGTTCTCTGGGACGAGGTCTTTGGCAGACTTAATTTGGCATGGGTTATGTCGAAGACCGTTTTGGAAATGATGGAGGGCTGGCCTTCGATTCAGGGCACAAGACATATCAAGGCCATTTGGAAGATGATTCTTATCTGTATAATATGGTGCTTATGGCAAGAGCGGAATGAGCGGACTTTCGAAGACAAGGAGAGAACTGTAGAAGAGCTTAAAGTTTTATTTTTTAGAACTCTTTATACATGGTCCATCGTCGTGGATTTTAACGGCATGGACCTACATGAATTCCTTGTCTCTAATGATCCTCCATAAGAGGGCATGTGTGTTTTGCTTTGTAACTGGCTAAGATGTCATCCATTCTATTAATAAAATTGTTTACTTATAAAAAAATATATATATATCCAATATCCATAACAACTTAAAAAAAAAATTGTCTTTTAAGTATGAATCTGTTGTTACGTTATATTTTTTAATGTTGTGAATTATATTCAATGTTGCTAAGAAATTTAGAATGATTGAATATTCTATTCATATTTAATGCAGATTTGTTCATGATTTTTTACTCAATTATATGATTTGGTTTGTTTGTTGCATTTTGTTACTCACTAATTGATGAAAGAAAATTCAGTGAGTTAGAATGTCGGTACAACTCTAGGAGTTGGTGGTGACTCCTCTTCTCTTCTAGTGAATGTGGAAGAGCATGCGAGTCTTCTAACCCATTCATCCACGTATACACAACTATCTACCTGTTCCATTCCACCTTTATCCAAAAAATATAGACCAATCAATATTTTGAAAACACTTTGTGAAAGTGCTACCTATTAACTCTGATACCAAAAACTCAGTACAAATATTAAGGTAAGCTATTTATTGCTACTACAAAAATGACACTATTTCTATGAATCGCCAGCTTTATAATATGTATGGAAATTTCTCTCTTTATTGTAAACGTTATGAAAAAAATAAATTCTCTAATGATAAAAAGGATGCGGAGGGAAAAGTATATAATCCACAATGTCTAGTGAAGTATGATGCTGAAAATTTTAGGATGTTTATTGCTAAGATTTTTATTAGGTGTCAACTTTCTTGAAAAAACAATTAGATGCAAAACAAGCGCTAATGTTGGAAATATAGAGATTGAGAGGGCAATTAAATGTCACGAAGCACATGGGAGAAGATGAAAATGTAAAAGTTATTATAAAGATGGAGGAAATACTTAAACAATTGCGTGAAAAGGAGGGATAACTTGAACATCTAAACGTCATGAATTTCTTGATGTCTGTATTGTACAGATATACATATCAGAGGAATGAGCACTTTGATTTGTACTGAGTTTAAAGGCTTTTTTCTTCTTCCTTGTAATTGCCATATTGTAAATTTTGATTTGTTTTGTTCTGGATTGCAGTCAAACACAAATTTAAGCTTATACTGAAGCAGATAGGTGCAATAGTGAAGAATGGAGGGTCTTGCATATAGAGATTGAAGTTAAATGCGAAAAAAGAGAAAAATTGAATTATTGTATGCAATTTAGATGATAGATATTGATTGTTTTGTATTCGATTTGGTCCATTCTAATTATATTTTGTGTTTTATAATGTAATATAATGGAGTGTAATTTTTAGGGCTTGTTTGCTTTTAGGAATAAAACTAAAATTCAAAACTATCTCAAACTTATTATTACATTTTCTTAAATTTCTATACAAAATATAATAAAAAATTCAAAATTTTCAAATTCCAAAACTACTTTTTCAAATTTCAAAATAAAACTAATATTAAAAATATATATTATAATAATATTTTATTCTTTTTTTAACTTTTATCTCATCTTATCTCTAAAAACAAATAAGACCATATGTAAAGAATTGAGTTATTGCATGCATTTTAGATGATATATATTGATTTTTTTAAAGATGCATTTAGTTAAAACCTTAAAATACAAGAATTATTTTAGTATAATAGAGGTCTTCAACATCACTTTCCTACACCACCAAAAACAAAAAGGATTTGAGATCAGTTAGCGGGGTAGGCATCGACTTGATTGGAGTACGCTCGAGAGGTAGACAAGAAGATTTAATGGGACAATGAGCACCCAACCTAGGAAATACCTCAAGATTCAGGGGACTAAAATTGCGCATGGACACCACATTAAATGGGGATCATGCGAAAACTCATGCCGCATAAAATGTAAACTAGAAATTTTGGTCTCACACACACACATACACATAGAGAGAGAGAGATAGAGAGAGAGAGAGAGAGAGAGAGAGAGAAAGGGCAGTGTAGCTCAAATTAGACGTTAGCTCCCGACTCCTCTTGGCAACTTTGCCTGAGGTGAACCAGCCCACTCTAACATAGCTAAACGAATAATGACTAAGCAGACAAACAAGATGTACTCAACATTCTTCTCTAGTAAGTAAGACTTGGACGAATTTATAAATAGTACCACTCCTTCCAAAGTAGGGGTTACATTTTAATCTACTCTTTTTACTACTGCATATTTTCCTTTTGCATTTCTAATATTGCTTGACTTTACTATTATAGTGGTCTCTAACTCTCAATCTTCTCTCCTTATCTAATTTGCAGGAATAGATTTTTGATATCGAGTAATCCAAATTACAAAACACGACATTAACAATTTTCTTAATTAAATTATAAAAAATAAATATATTTATCATTTTTTTAAACTATATTATAAATTGCAATTTTATTTAGAATTTGTGTACAAACTAAAATTTGCCCATTCTGTATTTGAAAACAAAATGTGCCCATTCCGTAATAATCCCATAAAAAGTACCGATTGGTAAACTTTTTTGCTATTGTATTTACACATTGACTCGTGTTAGATTAGTGAGTAATCGGTCGGTCGACTCACGGTTACGAACCGCCCTCAGAAGCTCAGAGTTGAAGAAACGAATGGCGGCTTGTCTGCAACTCAACGCCAAGGCTTCCCGGCCCTATTTCCCACTAAACCCTGTTTCCCGGTCTGTGTCCAAACAATCACCCAAACCGGCTCGGATCAGGTGCGCCACTACTACACCGTCCAAACGCTACACCATCACTCTGCTTCCCGGCGATGGCATTGGCCCCGAGGTCATCTCCGTCGCCACCAACGTCCTCAAGCTCGCTGGTTCTCTCGAAGGTCCTTCAGTTCACTCTAGCATATTTTGTTTCATTTATTTTATTTTATTTTTGTGGTTCTCTCAATGTTTGTTTTCCGATATAAAATAGAAAAAGACAAGGGAAGAACAATCTGGGTTTCTGTTCTTCATGTTTCGCAACTTAAAAGAGGTTCAGTTTTTTTTTACAGCATTGGAGATTTTTCCGATATGAATGTTCGTTTGTGTTCATTTTCATTTAAGAAATTTATTTTTTGCGAATAAAAAACGATTATAATTGCTCCGGGCTCAATGAAGTGGACTTATTTTAACAGTCTTTACGTTTTAATGGATTGGGACTGCGATTAGATTTTAGTAAGAAAAGTAGGCGTAGCTCAAATGCACGAGACATATACACGAGCAGCACCTATGCATGATTGTCAATACGATTATATTATTTCTAAAGCTCTGATAAAGGTAAATACGTATTTTCATATATTAGGGATTGAATTTAGGTTCCAAGCGATGCCTGTGGGTGGAGCTGCTTTGGATCTGACCGGAGTGCCATTGCCGGAGGAGACGCTTTCAGCTGCGAAGAAATCGGATGCAGTTTTGCTTGGGGCAATTGGAGGGTAGTTGTGCTTTACAATTTGTTCCATCACTTTCTTTTTTGTATTTATGTAACTATACTTGTGTATATGCCCGTATGTTCCTGTCTATGTTATATGTTTTTGCAGGGGATGTACTTCAATTGATGTAATGCTTTTCTTATATTAAGGTATAAATGGGATAAAAATGAAAAGCACTTGAAGCCAGAGACTGGGTTACTACAACTTCGGGCTGGCCTGAAAGTTTTTGCAAATTTAAGGCCGGCAACTGTTTTACCACAGGTAATGTTTGTTATGATGCAAAGTTTACAGGATATACCCATAGTTCATTTATGAAATTTGGCGTTTCTTTTAATGCACATTAGGCTTCAAATATGGATAACTCCATAATAAAATTTCAATTGGTTTTAAAAATAATCCAAAAACATTGAATTACTCATGGGTATACCTGCTTCAGTTGATAAGTATGTCATATACATATTTTAACTCGTGGAGGTCCTTCTCTCTGTTTTTTCCCCGTGTAATTTACCTTTCCAAGTTCTATTACCTTTTCCATTTTTACATATATGCGATGTATCAGACATCTGTTTTAGGATACAATATGTGATGGAAAAGTCTGGAAGAGGTAGTGTTATGCCTTTTCCAGAAGTATACCACAAATTTGGGATTTGTTATCCCTTGATTACACCGCTGGAGTAGCAACTTCTGTTTTCAAGATATCATTTTTATGCGTAGGAAAATAGTTTTAACACAACAGTTTTCTCTGTTGTCATACATATCTGCAAAACCCCCACAGATAAATCACTCATTTCTTTTATTTAAGTTGGATCCAGACGTTTGCTGGGCATATGACATGCTGAAAAAGAAATGATTTAGGACGAACAGGATGAAACTCGATATCTTTGTATGTTTATTTGGTTTCAAACCTCTTTAAATTATTTTTAGATTTTAAAAATAGAATATTAAATGTTGAATTAGTATCTCAGTGCTGACTTGCTGGAGTTCTGATTGCCACATGCTTGTAATGATGGTTTACTATCTCAACAGTATAAAAATATAGATGATAGTTCACTGAAAGAAAACTTGCACCCTTGCTTGATACTGGAGAAACCAGTCACTCGGGCAGAATCTTGGAATTACTTTAAATCTTAACTTTTCAAAATGATGGCTTATACTTGTTAAATTATTTTATGATTTCTACATCAGTGCTCTGTTTCAGATGTCTACCTGATAAATATATCATTTTATGGGATTTACTCATTTCAGTTGGTGGATGCTTCAACTTTGAAAAAAGAGGTTGCAGTAGGTGTTGACCTAATGGTTGTAAGAGAGCTTACTGGAGGTCAGTGTGCAACAAATTCTACTAGAGTTGCATAGATTGAGTTTTCTTTTGTGAGTGGCTTTCCTTGTAAGCATGTATTTAACTTTTCCTCTTGACATAGGTATTTATTTTGGAAAGCCCAGGGGTTTCAGCACCAATGAGAATGGTGAGGAGATTGGCTTCAATACTGAGGTGTATGCCACTCATGAGGTAGTTAAATGATACAAGTTTGTTTACCAGCAATCTTCTGTGTTAATTGACTTTGTATCCCATCAGTTTTCACCTATTCTAGTTAATAATTTTTTTTTTTGGCACTGGGTGTTTGGGAATGGCATCCCGCCTAATACCAAAGGTGCATGGGCTCTCAGCAAGGATTTTCCGGGTAGTTCAAGGGAAAAATCTATCAGTTCGATGCCCCTTAGAGATTTTTTGCACCTAGTGGGATTTGAACCTTGGACCTTGGGGGAGCATATCACCAAGAATAAGGCATTTACCACTTGAGCCAACTCCTAGGTTTTTCTAGCCAAAATAGGTCCTTGCAAGATTCAATATAATTTTAATCATCCCCCTTTGTTAATTTGAAGCTATTGCATTCCGTTTATTACATTTGTAGAACATTTCCTTTACACAGACTGGAGATATTGTTCTAATTTTTTCTCCGACTTTTGAACACATTCATTTCCTTTTTTGTTCTTAGATGGCAATAGATTTACTTGGTAAGAAAGTTCTAGGAGATAGAGATATCTCTGTTGTGGTGGACTGGCTGTCTTAGCATGTGAGGGGACATGAAACCCATAAGATTATTTTGGCATGTGACATCTTTAATAATATATCTAAGCTAATTTGGATGAACAAAAACTGTATCAAGGCCCACGCTTGCCATGGGATATCTTCGAAAAAGAGACATATTTGTCCCAAGTCTTGCATTTGTAAGTACTGCGAGTTGAGACTTTGCAATTTTCAAGATTTCCTGCTCTAAAAAAATAACAGCATGTGTGGGATTTGTATCATTATGACTGTATATCACCCAAATTTGCATTCTATATTTTCGGTGGTCTGGTAGTGCTACAGGGAAATCCAAGTTAGTTTCTGAAATGTACTGCTCCCCATAGTGTTGTATACTTGTAGATAAAAATAAGTGGTTGTTAAATGTAAAGAATTTACCTGCCAGATTGATCGCATTGCTCGCGTGGCATTTGAGACTGCTCGGAGGCGGCATGGAAAACTTTGCTCTGTTGACAAAGCGAATGTATTGGAGGTATTTTGTGCCAATATACTTCTGGTTTCGTTCATTGTAATGCAGTTTAAGGAGTTCTATGGACAAGCTGTATTTTTTTTTTCTCTCTGTTATAATTTATGTCCGCGACTATCGTATGAAAAATGAGTGTGGCTCCTTTGTAGAAGTACTGAAGCCAATACGCCAAAAATATTGTTTTCTTATAGATGTGGCTGTTGTAAGTTCTCACTTTAAGGAGGTAATTTACATGTCCTGCGATAGTCGTCTGATGCAATGTTAGTGTGCATATGGGGAACGTTTCTTGTTTTATAGATTGATCTTATATCAGAGGTCTTGGTGTCTTTTCCTCACTTTCTCAATCAATTTTTATTCATTCTTAATTGAAACTAAATATTTTGAAAAAACTGAGACACATTTTTTTTTTGGTTCACCATTTTGTGAACATTTTCTGTGAAACTCAACTACAAAACTGTTAGGTTGAACTGCAATATATGATAAAATAAATAATTAAATGCTATCTTATATGAGGAATGGTGGAATAATAAGGTGTCATTGGCTGAATTAGCAGTAAGATTTGTCGTATCTTATACATGTAAATGGATGAGATTACTGTGAAATATGCTACAAGATTATTAATGTCATTATTTCAGGCATCGATCTTTTGGAGGAAAAGAGTAACAGCTATAGCCTCAGAATATCCTGATGTGGAACTTTCACACATGTATGTTGATAATGCGGCAATGCAGCTTGTTCGGAACCCAAAACAGGTTTGCCTTTAAAATACCACCCTCATCATCTTTCCCTTCATCTTACATCCGGCTTATGAAAATATTACTTGGGAAGGTAAGTGAACTTCCAAAGCCACATTTATTTTTTTAATAAATGCAAGCCTTACAATGTTTACAATGTCTGGTATGAAAATTGCAGTTTGATACAATTGTAACGAACAACATATTCGGGGACATTTTGTCTGATGAGGCTTCAATGATTACTGGAAGTATTGGGATGCTTCCATCTGCTAGTCTGGGTGAATCGGTATGGTTAATCATTGTTTCTCTTTGTGGAAGTTTGTGGTTTTATTTGGAAACAAGTTCTTGTAGTGCCTGTATGTCTGTTTAATGAAGTTCAAATAATCTTTGTTTTAATAAAAAAAATGTTTGAATAGTCTTTCATACTGAAATTGAACTTGTCATTGGCTCAGGGACCTGGACTCTTTGAACCTATTCATGGTTCTGCTCCTGATATTGCTGGACAGGTTGGTTTGCTTACAAATCAAGTTTTTAGTCTTGAATAATTAAATGCCTGTTTTGATAGAGAATGTAATGATTGAGTATGCAGGATAAGGCAAATCCATTAGCAACTGTGCTCAGTGCTGCCATGCTTTTGAAGTACGGTCTAGGGGAAGAAACTGCTGCCAAGAGAATTGAGACTGCGGTACTGGATACTTTGAGTAGGGGTTATCGAACTGGTGACATATACTCAGATGGAAATGTATGTGCATTTTGTATCCTTTGAAATTTTCGCAGACCCTTATCATTTTCACTGTTGGAAAGATATTTACCAATTTAAGATATATTAATATTTTGTTTGATTTTGGTGAGGGCAACAGAATAAAATAGAAAAATAAAAATAAAAATCCAACAGTTGTTTAAGCAGCACACCATGTCAAACCAGGAAAAAACAAAAGGAAAAAACTAGCACACCATGCCATTTATAGTTTGATTCATGATATGATAGTTGGAGATTCTTCTAAAACTCTTATAATGGAGCTTCATGTAAACATGATTGTTGCGTCTAGTAGTTAGCTATGTCAATCTAAGGTAGTTGATACGGTTAAAATTTATTGATTTTTGGCTGACATTTGCTTATGCAGAAGTTGGTGGGATGCAAGGAAATGGGGGAAGAGGTACTGAAGTCAGTAGATTCCCAAGTTCCTTCACCAGTATGAATGGAAAGTAGATGAAAGAATGGGCTAATATGCATGGACCAGTTGTTGTGTATTCCAACAGTCTCCACAATGAGAAAGCCATGGTTCTAAGTTCAGGCACTACTACTTGGGACTGACATTGGTTGTGTGACTTGTGTCCTTGTAACAGTTAAGAGGATTTTGAAATTAGGATTTTGAAAATTGGTGTTTTTCATTTATCGTTTTAGTTTCCAACTTACTTATCAAAATCATTCTAGTTTCCAACTACAATCTCTATGTTATGCAATTGTCTATGAATTCTGATGGGCATGCTCTGTTGTATGTGTCGTGCTTAGTAATGTTTTTTTATGGGCAATTGAAAGCCTAAATCAGTGATTCATTGCTTCACATCTTAGATAAAAAAAAATAATGATAACGCTTCTATTAGATTAAGTTGTTCATCCGGTCTTAAATTTTTTTTTATATATTAATTTTAGCACTTTTATCTAAGAGATTTAAGAAAATCATTCATCTTTCGAGTTCGAATTTCCAGATCTGTGACTAGGGCTGAGCACCGACTAAGTCGGAGTCGGAAATGGAATCCTCCGACTCCGACTCCGACTTTGTCGGAAATGAAATCCGACCTCCGACTCCGATTCCGACTCCTATACACTCCGATCCGACTCCGACTCCGACTTTGTCGGAGCGAAGTCGGAACGGAGTCGGAATTGGACTTTTTTGTTGGACTTTTGTATTGGAATTTTTTTTAACCCATTTGACATTTCAATTTTATAATTTCAAACTAATAAATCGAAGTTGGACTTCAATATCATTACATAATGAAATACAAAGCCAAAAGTCCAAAATTACAAATTCCAACCAATTAAAATTACAAAACAAAAGTCAAATGTCAATAATAAAATAAAATCATTCTTACAAATTAACAATACAATATACATAATCGAAATCATTCTATCATCTATCATGGTTAATCATTGAACCCATATTTCACCATCCTGGATATGCAAACAACACCCATCACGTACCATCATTAAATCTATATTCTGTCATCTATCACATCATATAGATGATTTCGTGATAGATTATTCATCCACACTCCACAATCATCCACATTCCACAATTTATCTTTCCAAATTTCAAATTATCATCCAACAACAAAAGATAAATAATAGAAAACAAACAAACAATAGTTTCCATATTTCAACAAAATAACTAATACAAATTATAAATTACATATCATTTCAAATTTCCCACTTGTGCGGCTGTGCCTGAAGAAAAAAAAAACAAAATTAGTAAGGAAATAAGATACCACATAAATTTCTACAAATAAGAAAATAAAATTAAACAAATAAAAAAGTACACAAATTCAACAACAACAAAGCACCTCAAACCTCAAACCTCAATCATCTTCATTCTTCACGTAGTAAGTTCGCCATATTAGTAACCAATTCTACATTAACATATTAAAATATAAGCTATTAGTATTAAAAAAAAAAAATCAAGTGATTTAACATATTTAATTAAATTTGAAATATGTTACCTGAGTCTAATTTATAACTCTCTGCATCATCAATTAAAGCGAAATGATCTTGACTCAAGCATATGTGAGTAGACTTCAACCAGTTTTGCGTACACACAAGGGCCTCCACAGTTCTTGGAGCCAAAGAACTTCGGAATGGATCCAAAATACGACCTCCCGTGCTAAATGCAGACTCCGAAGCAACAGTGGTAATTGGAATGGCCAAGATTTCTCTTGCCATCATTGAAAGAATTGGATATTTGGTAGAGTTGACCCTCCACCAAATTAAAATATCAAAACTCTGTGAGGGAATCTCAACAGCTTCCAACAAATACCGTTCTAACTCCGACTTAGTATCCAACATACTTGAACTCTTGTTTTTATGGAGATCCGTGTATATGTCGTCATCAATAACGCTATTGCTATCCCTTTTTAAGATACAAGTATCACTCTGAGCACTAGAAGCATCATCTCTAGGACCACTTATGCTAGTGTACTCACCATTGAACTCTGCATATTGTTCATATAGTCGGGTAAAATCATCCTTAAGGATTTCAACAAATTCCTCACATTTATCCTCACCCAATGCTTTTTTGAACCAATATTCTTGAGCTTCCAATTTGCACCGTGGATCAAGAATCGCAGCAATAAACAATAACCTATTTATTTTTTCAATATTACCCCAGTATTTATCATATTTTTCTTTCATTCTCAAGGCCATTGAACTGAAGTGTCGATTATTACTCTCGCAAAAACCCATCAAGTTTTTATGAATGCCAGCGAGCTCTTTAAAAAACAAATTCGAAGTGACATATAATGTACCAGAAAGACGCATTGTGACATTATAAAATACTCCCAAGAACTTCGAAAAGTTCTCTATTGCCTCCCAATCATCATGCACGGGAGCTCCCAATCCTTTTCTCCCATGCCCATCTTCAGACAAATAAACCCTTGAGTACGGGTCATCATCAAGCAAAAGTTGTAAGGCTTTTTTATACTTGCTAGCCACATCCAACATAAGAAAAGTTGAGTTCCATCTAGTGGGTACGTCAAGACATAAGAAACTATGACATGGAACTTTTGACCTTTCAACACAAGTCTTGAAAGTGGCAAGTCTTTGAGGAGAAGACTTGACATACCTAATCAAATTACGGATCTTGCTGATTGACTCATCAACTTCGCTTAAACCTTCTCGGACAATAAGGTTTAAAATATGCGCAGTACACCTCATGTGGATATACGCATGATCCTCAACACACTCCAATCTTCCAACTTCAACTGTTTTCAACCAATCAATAGCGGAATCATTTGTGGAAGCATTGTCTACAGTTATTGTAAACAATTTGTCAATCCCCCAGTCAAGCATACACTCCTCCAATGCCCTACCAATTGTTGACCCTTTGTGATCACCAATACGAGAAAATGAAATTATCCGCTTATGCAACTTCCAACTACTATCAATAAAATGAGCCGTAACACACATGTAATTGATGTTTTGGATAGACGTCCAAGTGTCAGTGGTCAAGCTCACTCTTTGCTTAGTAGTTAAAAACATTTTTTTCAAACTATCCTTTTCTCTTAAGAACAGTCTCATGCAATCCCTCATTATCGTAAAACGAGAAGGAATAGGAAACCTAGGATCAAGAGATCTAACAAATTCTCGAAAGCCTTCACCTTCCACAACTGAAAAAGGCAACTCATCAATAATCACCATCCTAGTTAGGGCAGCCCTAATTTTTTTCTCATTGTACTTTGTCATCCCTAATTTCTTTTCCCCTTCCCCTCCATCAGTTCTTGCCTCTGGGATCAAGAATTGTTGATTTTTTCGTTTCTTAGGTCCTTTAGGGCAAAGATCAACGTGAGTTTTCAATGCTGAGGTACCCTGCCTCTTAGGATGACATTTAAATTGTTTCCCACAATGGTTACAAGTGCATGTGGGTTCATCAGGATCGCAATCCGTATCTTTTGTGAAGTTATCCCAGACAATAGATCTATTTTTTGGGGGATTTCTTTGACGAGCAGAGCAGGTTGTTTTAGAAGTGGGCTGAGTGGCCGTCGCAGAGTCTAATTGTTGATTAGACTCTGCAATCATGGGAGATGGAGGTTCTTCCATAGAGGGAGGTGGTGGTCCTGCTGGACATGATGCAGCGGTGGATGTAGGAGTGCTTCCAGAGCCTTGAATATTCATGATTTAAAACTTAAAAAAAAAAAGAAAAAGAAATAGAGGATATCTTATAAATCTTTTGA
Source organism: Platycarya longipes (assembly GCA_036559045.1). Lineage (NCBI taxonomy): Eukaryota > Viridiplantae > Streptophyta > Magnoliopsida > Fagales > Juglandaceae > Platycarya > Platycarya longipes. The sequence goes on from CM071789.1 coordinate 51,911,693, forward strand.
TTGAAGCAACAAAGAATATCTTACTCTACAGTTATTGTAATAGTCTAGGTATGTCAATTAGCAATCAAGGAATTTCTTATTTCTATATTTATTTAAAATTATAATTTAATGTTGCTGCTTTCTATTTGTTTAAATTGAAAATTAAAAAAAATCAATTAGTTGCTAATCTTCTGAAATTGTTCTATAGCTGGAGATTTTCTCTTAATTTTGTTAACATCAAGGATTCAAGTGGTAGAGATGAGATCATTTGAAAAATACTTTGGTAGGAACAATACTTTCCAAATAATTAATTAATAGTTGAAAAATATGTTTAATTGTAGTTCTTATCTTAAATTTATTAATACTTTAAGAATACTGTGATAAACAACACTTGGGAGGTTACAAATAAATATATTAAATCCAAACACAAGTGCAAATAAAATCTCAAACTGAAATCATTATTCAGACAATACAACCAATCACTACTTGCATTATCAATTCATAAACAATGTCGTGCTATTAATTTGAATGGATTTGGATGGGCAGTGCAAAAAATTGGAGTTATAATATTAGTAAGAAAAAGGTATCGCTGCTGAATCACCAAAAAATGAAAGAAAATTGTTAATCATCTTCAAACATGAAATTTATGATTTGTTTAATATACATATTTATGAGAAATGTAAAATTTCCCATAGCTTTTTGACAGCAAGAGGCTCGATGCTATTGATAGGTAATGTTCATAGGATGTATACGCTAATTTAGTATGCATTAATAACTAGTTTATTAACAACAACAACAAAAAAACTTGTTCATAGGATGCTATTGGAACTCAAAACAGCCAAATTTACAAATACAACAAAAACAGGGGAGATGAGGACAATGCTTACAAGGGTATGAAATCGAGAAACAAGTTACAAAAACACAGATCAATCGAAATCCAAAACCCATTGCAGATCAATCGAAATCCAAAACCTAGACCAAAGTCACGAATAATGGAATAAGCACGAATAACGGAATAAGCAGTGCACACCTCTGGAGGAGAGCAACAGTAACTCCGGCAGCAATTCTTGAACAACTGAAGCAGGCCCGGCCGCGCGGGGGGAGATTCTGAGGTGCGCACTGCGCATTGGAGCTCCGAGACACCGAGGAAAGGAAGACTGGAAGAGAGCATGAGAAGTTAGAACATTAAGAAGGCCCGAAGGGGAGAGGCGCATGGATAGGTTATATATGAAATTATTGTATACCGTTAGATCTAGGTTAAACCTAGATCTAACGGTATATATTAATTTTATAAATAAGTTTATAAATAAATTAAATAAAAATAGATAATTAAAGTAAAAATATAATATAATTAATTCAAAATAAATAGTATAACTAATATTATTTTATTATAAAATTAAATATGAAACTGAAAGTTTATTAAATATTTTTAAAGAAACAAATTATGTTAGTAAATGGAATTTAAAAATAATTTTAAATAATTATAAGTTTTTTAAATAAAACAAATTCTTAAAACTTTATGCAATAGTATTATGATATATTATATGATATTTTATTATTTATTAACTTATAATATATCACTATTTATATGTTAGTCTTTAAAAACACATTAGTGTTTATACATTAATATTACTATTAATGTACATTGGCTAATACATTGATATTTATACATTATCCAACATACTATTATTTCATTTAATTATCAATCTATGGTTGTAATAGTCTAGGATTTAAGATTAAGGGTTTAGAATTTAAGGTTTGAACTTTAGTCTTAATAAATGTCTATTATATTATTAAGAAATTATTTTGAATAAGCTTGTGCTTATAAAATTATAAAATAGTAATTATCATTTATCAACATTATGATATTTTATTATTTATTAACTTATAATACATCACTACTTATATGTTAGTCTTTAAAAACACATTGGTATTAATACATTAATATTACTATTAATGTACATTGGCTCATACATTGATATTTATACATTATCCAACATATTATTATTTCATTTAATTATCAATCTATGGTTGTAATAGTCTAGGATTTAAAATTATATAATAGTAATTATCAACATTATGATATTTTACTATTTATTAGTTTATAATACATCACTACTTATATGTTAGTCTTTAATTTTGTATATATTAATATTACAAATTATTACATTAGTAATTCTTAATATATTAGTATTTATAATTATATATGTCTATTATATTATGAGTAAATTATTTAGAAACAATAATTAATATGACTTATTATGAGTAAATTATTTGGAAACAATAATTAATTTAATTATCTATTTATAATAGTTATATATGAAAAATAGATATATATTTTTTTTACAAATTATATGCAAAATGTCGGAGTCGGAGTCGGATATATAATCGGAATCGGAGTCGGAATCGTAGTCGGAGTCGGAGTCGGGTTATAAATCGGAGTCGGTATGTCGGAGTCGGAGTCGGGTCGGAGTCGGAGTCGGCAGAACTTCTTTACCGAATCCGTCTCCGACTCCGATTAAAGTCGGAGTTTTTTCTCCGACTCCGACTCCGATTTGTCGGAGTCGGAGCGGAGTCGGGGCGGAGTCGGGGCGGAGTCGGAGTCGGAGTCGGATTTTCGGATTTTTGCTCAGCCCTATCTGTGACACGAATACACAGGTTTATATTGGATGGCTTAATATTCAAAACACATGATTCGAAATTAGGAGATTTTACTCACCGAGCTAGTTTCTTTTATTATAAAATGATCTTTTCTCATCATGACACATATTACGTATTTTCTTTTCAATTATTTTTTAAGATTTTTAAATTATTTTTATTTTGTTTTTAAATTTATTAAATTATCTTCTTATCATTCATATATTATATATTTAATAAGAGAAAAAATAAAATAAAATAATATGGTGTAATGTGTGTGACGAGGAATAGAATTTTTTTACCATATGAGTCGTTTTAGGGAGCCGCCCTTGTACAAGCAGCACACAGGCACACATATGCATCGTAAGCTATTTTTCCTTTTTTTTTTTTTAATAAAAAACAAAATGGGAAAAATGCATGGCACGCACGGTGCCATGCATTGTGATGGCATTATGCATGCCATGCACAGCTCGTGTTAGGCGTGCAGCAAACCATCTGGAGGTTTGCCGTGCCCTAGTCCCAGTCATGAGGCCCCATCGGTGTCCACCACTTGGACCGTCGCGGGTTCCGGTCCCTCCCGCGACGATCCCCCTTATGGGGGTCCATAAACGACTGTCCCAGGAGGGCCCGAGTCTGGCAAACATAGTCACCAAAAGTCTAGAGCCACCGTGGCTCAGCTGGACCTCCGGCAGCCACCGTTAATGTCGTCGATGTCTTTGTCCTTGGCGAGTCCACCCCCAGCCTGTCAGGACCCACGGTCGTCGAGTTGACTCACCTCAACTCTCGAACAGACTACCCATGCCTCACGTAGCTCGCCCCGTAAGGAGAGAGAGTCTCAATGGTTTGTTGGTAATTTTCTAGAATGTGTCGCTAAGGCTTCTTTAATTGGGCTGCAAATTATAATTCTCGTTTAGTTAGAGCATTCTCATTGGATTGGCTATTGCTATAGTACAATTTTAGCCAATGTAACTTAAATTTTGACTTTTGACCATTCCATTTACATAAGTCTCACATTGGAATGGTTATTTTTTCAAATTATAATAATAAAATAATATAACTAACTTTAGTTATTTATATTATTTATTTTACTTATTAAAAGTTAGTTATATTATTATTTATACTTATCAAAAAAATAATATAATTAATTTTTAATCTTGGTTATTCATATTAAATCTTTACAGATTATCTATTTATGAAAATACATAATAATTAATAATTAATAATTAATAATTATTTATAATGAAATTGATTAATTTTATCATATTTGACTATTCTATTTATTATATGTTAATTAATGATTATATTTTAATTAAATTATGAGTTTTAAAAAATAATTACTAATTATATTATATTTAAATTCAATTAGTAATCGATATTTAAAAAATAATAATTTCTATTTATTCTTCGTGTAAAGTTAAAAAAATAAAATAAAATAAAATAAAGATTTTGTTATGAATTATTAGGGGCGGTCCCCGCCCCCTTAATTATTTTGTGAATGACCCCACCACCATTATTTTAAGTCTTGCACAGTAACTTACATAGTAATTTCAACGCCTATAAATATGAGCTTCAGTTGTTATGAAATTCATAAGAAAATATATAGAAGGAAGAAAGTTCCAAAGAGTTTTTTAAGAGTTTCTTTTATATTTCTCTTGCAATAGTATTAGTTTTCTTTTTAATTTATAACACGTTATCAGCACGAGGTTCTACCGATACTGAAGCTAGTGGTCTCCTACTTCAAGTAAGTTTTTCAATATATTATTTGCAGTCCTCGAGATAAATATTAAAGGTAATATTGCTGAATATTACTTGATAAAATTCTATTTTTATTCTTATGATAATGTGAATATATTTCTTAAATTCACAGATTTATTTTTGTGATATAATGTCAAATATTGAAATTTATTACTATTGACATTTCTGGAAAAAATTATATATCTAGGATCCTTGATGAGATCCATTTGGATATGATGATGAATTTGGGAGATACAATTATAGAAGAAAATCATGTGTCTCTGAAGGACCGTGCTGTGTATCTCATGATGAAAAATCATCTTACTGTATGAAATGAATTAAGAGAGAGATATGAACACCAGAAGATGTAATCCTCTCAAAAGATCATTATGATTTATTGCATCTGAAGTTGCAAGATTTTAAAAGTGGTATTGAATATTCTGCACTCTTTAAAATCAGCTCAATATTAAAATTATGCAGTGAAAAGGTCACTAATAATGATATATAAAAAAAGACATAATATTTTTCATACCTCGAATGTGCTCCTGCAGTAGCAATATCGAGAGTGAAAGTTCAACAAATATTCTGAACTTTTATTTTGTCTTCCAGTGATTGAGCTAAATAATGAGTTTTTGTTAATAAATCACCAGTTACGTCCTATCAATGATATTGAATTTACACTATTCCCAGAAGTGAACGGTGCATCATTTCAAAGGAATTAAGGGCGTAGACGTGATAGAAAAACTATAGAAGTGTTGGTCCCAAAAGCGACAACACTAAAGATGATAAAAATATATCATATCACCATAAGTGATTCAACTCAGAGAAGGGTAAAGGCCCTCAGAATAATTCTTCATAGAAAGATGAAGATGTTTGTCATAGATGTGGTATGACTGAACAGTGGTCACGTACCTGTTGTACGGCCAAGCACTTGATAAGCTTTTATATATAAGCTTATTAATATTTCATCATGTTTTGAAATAATGAAATATCGGTGCCTAAAGCACAATAGAAATTATTTGGGATAATAAAACCCTGTCTAAATTTGATACTCTTACAAATAAATGTGAACCAGAAGTTCAGAGGATTATCTATCTGCAAAGTGTTGCAAATCAATTACATGATGTATTTACTGACACTAAAAGTGTTGTAAAATCATATATTACTGCTGTTAATACTTAAACAATAATTGAAATCCCCAAAGTACGAGTTGTTAAAACAGCAATAAATGAGTCTAAGATACGCCTGAAGCGTTGAAGACTTATTGGTGCACAAAAGAAAAAAAAAATCGGTGCTCGTGAAGAGACCGTATTTTCTGTATAAAATATAATCCTCCTGAAGAGGAAACCTCCTGAAGAGGTAACTCCTGAAGAGTATAACTCCTGAAGAGTGTAACTCCTGAAGAGTATAACTCCTGAAGATAAAACTCCTGAAGAGTACAAACCTCCTGAAGAGGAACCTCCTGTAGATGTGTTTTATGAAATGTTTTTCCCTGAAGAGGAACAATGAGATCTCAATACATTTCATGAGTACTGGAAAATTTATGGATAGAAATAAAACTATTGTCGACAACATATATGATAACACTTGACATTACCAGAAGTAATGAAGAAAGTAAGCCAAAAAATCGTCGAAGAATGTCGACGTATAAATAATTGGCAAAATGAAAAGCAGCTAGAAGCTGAATTAAAATCACTAGCAAAGCGAGAGATATTTGGACCTGTTGTCCAAACAACAAAGGGTGTAATGCCTATAAGATATAAGTGAGTATTTATACGAAAGCGTAATGCGAAATGAAATTATGTGGTATAATTTGTCGCACAAGGTTTCCTGCAGAAACCCGAGAGCAGTTATGAGGAAACATATTTCCTTGTTATGAATGCAATCACATTCATATTTTTAATCGATTTGGTTATTACAAAAGGATTAGATATGCAGTTAATTAATGTGGTCACTGCATATTTATAAGGATCATTAGATCATTACATATATAAAGATATACGATACTTGAAATATCTAATCCAAGTACATTTAGGAGTATGTACTTTATAAAGTTTCAAAGATCTTTATATGAGTTAAAGTAATCCGGACGCATGTGGTATAATTGAATCAACAAGTATTTATTGAAAGAAGGATTTAAGAATAATCCTATATGCCCACGTGTTTTATCAGAATCCGGATTTGCCATTATTGCAGTTTACGTTAATGATTTAACTTGTTAGAACTCCTGAAGAGATCACAAGGGCTACTATAAATTCAATGAATGCATTTGAAAAAGAAAAGATCTTATTATTCAATTGATAGATGAGTTACAATAATTTGAGACTTCTAGTCTCATCTCTCAAATGCATTTGCTCTTCATAAAGCAACATATCATCCTTATCTAAAGGATTAGGCAGTCGAAATGAAGAGGCAAGTAAGGATTTTAAATCCTTATTCTCTTGCTTTAAGTCTGCAATTTTTCTGTCAGACTCTTGAACGAGTCGTTGAAGTACGAAAACCTTCTCGTTAAGCTCCTCAATCTCACGATTTTTGGATTGTAATCGGTTGGAAAATCCGACAATAGAGGAGGAGTATCGGGTGCCGAGAGTCACCAGTTCATAAACGGTTTCACGATCTGACTTATTAGTCAGATCATTCACTTGCTGCAACATGGCACCTGCGGAAGATGCATGAATAATTTGTAATTGAGGTGAAGGACACCTCATATGTTGATCGTGAGAAATAGTAAAAGGAAATTGATGAACCATTGAAAATTTGTAGAATAAGAATACAAATACAGATGAATTATAGATATGAGAAGAAGATTTGATGTGTATTAAATGAAACTAAAGACGGTTCTTATAGAAATAGAAATAAGAACAAGACAAACCATCATCTCTTCAAATCTCATTTTACAAGATATGCTGGATGCATAATTTCAAAAGCCAGCGAGATTAATTACAGCTATCCCTATTTTCTTGTAAATGCTGAACCTCTGCCGTTAGCTGCTGTTGTTGACTTTGTATCTGAGCTCTCTCTCGTTCTAGCTCTTCTACTCGTGTTTTCAGTTCACGAGAATACCAGTCTACAAGTTTCTTCAGCTCCTTGTTTTCTTGTCTTAAATCTTTATTTTTTCTATCTTTAGTTGCAAGCATTTGATGCAACTCAGATATTTGAGTTTTAGGATGATCAACCTCACTCGTTCTCGCCAATAGCCTCTGAGATATGGTTGTAAGAGAGGCAGCATATTGAGCACTGAGGGTTCTTGATGCTGCAACAATTTCAGCATCAGATTTACTAGAAAGATATATCTTTGCTCCTATCATAGTATTTACGGCCTCAGGAGAACATATAAGTGGTTGAGGTATAAAAGGTTCATGGTTCAAATCTGGAACATTAGAATTTCTATCAGACATAATATCGTTCTGGATGAACAACAACTGAATCTATGAGGAATGCGAGATCTTTTTGCTGGAGTAAACCAATAGTAAAATTGGTTATATTTAAATAACAACCCGAAGCCTTCAAATCTCTTCAAGATCTCGTTTGTCCACAATGTCAAGCGGATTTGATTTTCCGCCGAACCGATAATATTATACCTCAAAGCTTTTACAGCTTTTATCATACATGAATGATTTCCAATGTTATTTCCGCCCTATATAAACAAGTTCTCCCTAATAACGCCGAATGAGGGGGAGAAAATTTTAGATGAAAATATTATCATGTTCTCTCTAATGTATTATTTAGATGGAAATCATATTTGAATTCGTAATCTGTTATATATGCTGAAATAATGTTAGTTTATTACTTGAAACACTAATGTATATTATCAGGAGGAGTTTAAATATTACTGCAGGTATCATATTTCTATTAAGTCTATCAACCAGATATTATTTTTCATATCTTCAAATTACTCAGAGATTATTGTAATTCATGAAACAAGTCGAGAGTATATTTGGCTGAGATCAATGACTCAACATATCCAAGAAAAGTGTGGTATTTCATAATCAATGATAGCTCAACAATTTTATACGAAGATAATGCTGCTTATATCAGTCAAATCAAATGAGGATATATCAAAGAAACGATCAAGTGATAATCTGGCAGATTTATTCACGAAGGCATCATCAACTGTGACATTTAAGAAAATTGTGCAGAATATTAAAATGTGAATACTCAAAAATCTATCGTCATGCATTTTCTAGGGGGAGTAAAAGTCCTGAAGACTTGTGCTGATTGTACTTTTTTTCCTTCACTAAGGTTTTGTCCCACTGGGTTTTCCTTTGCAAGGTTTTAATGAGGCAATCTTAAAACACTTGTGGATACATAAGAAGACTGTACTTTTTTTCCTTCGCCATTAGTTTTTCTTCCCATTGGGTTTTTCCTTGGCAAGGTTTTAACGAGGCAGATTCTTTATGGGTGGTCATTCAAGGGGGAGTATTATGAATTATTAGGGGCGGTCCCCGCCCCCTTAATTATTTTGTAAATGACCCCACCGCCATTATTTTAAGTCTTGCACAGTAACTTGCATAGTAATTTCAACGCCTATAAATATGAGTTTCAGTTGTTATGAAATTCATAAGAAAATATATAGAAGGAAGAAAGTTTCAGAGAGTTTCTTAAAAATTTCTTTTATATTTCTCTTGCAATAGTAATAATTTTCTTTTTAGTTTTATAACATATTTAACCAATTCAGATTTGTTATATTTAATTTTACTATTTAACATTATTTTTAATTTTCCTACGCAGTTTAGCCAAAACAAACTTAACTTTTAACTAATTTAATATAAGATAAAAATAAAATTAGTTATTTAAAATTTTATTGAATTTAGCTTTTAGGTTCACTTATATGCTCGAATACCTCAACCGGGAACCGTCTTTACCTTCCGTCAGACGTGCACCCAAAAATCATCAATGTCTTCGAGTTCCAGCGTAGGACCAGCCGGACCCTCGAGCGACGACGTCTTCCGATCACCACCGGCGATGATATCAGGCGATTCCACCTCCTCTTCCTCTTCCTTCTCCCTTTCTGCTCTAACTCAGGCCTTTCCTTTCTCCTCCGGAAACCCTAGGATCGAGGAGACTCGCGGCGTCATGCACCTCTATCGCGACGACGCCGTTTCCTCCTCCTCCTCCTCCTCCTCCCCCTCCTCCTCCTCTCTCCCCGTAAGCTCATAGTTATACATGAAGTTTGGTTTCAAATTCTCACCGAGAAAAACAGATTCGCATAGGATTTTAGCATGTGGAAAAGGAAAGGCTAAGGAATCAATGAATGTTTGCTTGTGTTATAACTAAAGAATTATTATTCTTTTGTATATAAGCTGTAAATCAGAGTTAAAAAGAAATATATCTTTAAAATATTTCAGGCTAGCATTTTTGGAAATATCAATGAATAAATTTAGACCTTTGTAATGAAAGCTTCAAATATTAAAATAGGGTTCGTTTCTATGCAACATTTTCTTGAGAGTCGGAAAAAACCATGGTAGAAGCTCAACTTGAGTGATTTGCGTTTCGAAGACTAGAGTTTGAATTTTTAGTTAAAACTGAACTTCCAGATTAGTTGAAGTTGATGTTCATCTTGCTTTTTAGGTTGGAAGGAAGCCTCTTGTTTGCGTGCTCGGAGTTCCAAATTATATGACATATGCAGATTTCTGCCAGTTCTGTGGTTCATTCGTTAATCATGTCTTAGAGATGAGAATTGTCAGGTTGAAATTCTGAACTGCAAATTATTTTCCTTTGTTATTTATTTATTTATGTCATTGGATTTCGTCTTTATTCTGTGTCTATTTTGTTTGAGGTTCAGAACTGACGGAATGGAGGATCGATACAGTATTTTGATTAGGTTTGATAGTCAGGAGTCTACTGATAATTTCTACAGGCATTTCAATGGGAGGCGATTTTCATCCCTGGAGGTTTGGTTTGCTTTCAATAAATATCTTTACGTTGAGTGAGTTGGCGAATTATATATAAGTGTTCACAATTTTTTTTTTGGATGAGTATAATTGTTCACAAATGATGGGTCGAGGATACCATCTTAACCGTAATATTGATGTTATTATTTGTTGTTTTACATTTAATTCAAATTTAGGCAGAGGTTTGCCGTTTGCTTTTCACAGTGGATGTCCAGTACACAGGCTCTATTGAACGCGAGCAGGCAACCCCTGGAAGCTCAACTGATCAGCCTGCTTGTCCAGTTTGTCTTGGTACATAACTCTTTTTACTTCTGTAATTTTATTCCTTTGTGTAGTGTGTGCATGGAGTCATAGGACTAATCTTCATTCAGCACCTCACGAGCACACGGCTGGTAAAACCTTTTTAGTTGAGAGACAATGCTTGTAGAAAAGCAAAGGTTTAAAATTCCTTATTGTATTTCTACTATCCCTATAACTGGAAGAATTTTTAGTGTGACATATGGTGGCAATTACTTTGTACTGAATCTAAGTGGCTTCATTTAGAAACGCGTTGCACAGGTTGATCATTGCAAGAGCAAAATGAAGTTTAGCCATCATCTCTTCTATAATTAATTTTCATCAAGTTGGGGTTCTTGCGAAGTATGATATTTATGTTCTCATTTATTTTGGGAGGATGCACCAGAACAGGCATCTTTAATAGATGCTTAGTTGAAGTAGTTTTTTTTTTGGCAGATATTCTATTGAACAATGAAAGTGAGACTTGTTTTGTATAATGTTCTGGAGACAAAGGACATATACTCCACTCTAAGAAAAGATGAGGGACACATCTTTGTCTCCGACGATGATTGGGAGCATGTAACGGTGATATTAGTTTTTTAATTTATTTGGAGGAAGGTTGTTTCAATGAGGCATGTTGTCTTAGAGTCGAAGGTCTTTGAGGTGAGCAAGGATGGGCATGCAGTAGTCATCACAAATAGTCATCACAAAGAAAGGCAGGAAGGTGGTTCAAAGTTTGTGGCTAAGTTTGGAAACCACCGGGTGGTTGTCAAGATCCTTAGAGAAGGGAAATAAGGCTGGGGGAAGGGTTATTACTCTGCTCATCGGGATGGAAACAGGGGGTACACATTTCAACGCTATTTCAATCTTTGTGGTCCGTTCATGTCGCTGGTAGAGTATAGTGAGGGAGGTCATTGGAACTCCATTCTAATACCAGGTGACAGGAATGGGATGGGTTGGTCGAGGCTCGCGGCAGTGTTAAGGGAGGTTGCAAGGGCTACGGTGTCGAAAACTGGGCCAGCTACAAGGTCCAAGATCTACAGGGAAGCTTTGGAGCTTCCTCAAGATGGACACAATGCTGCAAAGATAGACTTGTTTTTGGCTGGCGAGTAGAAAGATGAGGGAGATGGCAGAGCTTTTGTTGGGCTGAAAAAGGAAATCTTGTTGAGGGAATTAATTGAAATGAAACAAAAGATGGAGGAGTTAATTTATAACGTTAACAGAATGATACAGTGCGTCAAGGGGCTCGAGGAAGGAGATATGGGTTTGGGCTTGGGCTCTGGCCCGTGGCTGATCTCATCTTAGCACCGGATAGCATGCAGGGAAATGGGCTAAAAGGCGTGACCTAGTCTCATGGTTAGTCCAAAGGCAAAGCAAAAGGGGACAAATCTGATGGGCTTCAGCCCAAGGGAAGGTCTGCAGAGTGAAGTCTGGCCTGGAAAAAAAAGACGTTAGGTCTTGATGGAGGCCCATCGATGAGTGGGCTCACGATGTAGTCATCAGCGATGACCTAGACCTTGCCGAAGGTCGCATCAGCTTCTTCGGCAACCTTGCCGGCGTTAGAAGGTCCGGCGAAGCTTGGATCCACCAATGCGAGAGTTCCTACTCTCGCATGTGTCGCCATCGCCGAAGTTAGCCCTTCGGTTCCTGCACAGAAGAAGTCGCCAGAGGTTGACGACACACCTCTGACGTCGATCTTGGTGCATCGCGGGGAGTGTCAGTTTTGCAGATGGAATATCAGGGGACATTGATTTACTACTTTCGTGGATTGAGAACAGATTCGCAGTTCTGGGGGTCCTTGATCCCTACAATGGTTTCACCTATGAACATGAAGAAGCCAGAGAAGAGGAGCTTCAAGCGGAAGGAATGGAATTGCAGATGGTCTTTTTTGAAGGGGAGTGCACTGATTGGGGAGAAGTGGATCCATTATGTATGTTCCCGCCTACATCAAATTCCCCAGACTGGTTGTTTAAGAAAGTGGAGGAGTTTCAAATTTCAAGAACTTTTTGGGATGTCTAGCATAGGCTTTGAAGATATATTCAAGGCACTCATTGTGGCTATGGAAGATAACAGAATCAAATCAGCCACTAAGAGAGACAGGGAGCTTAAGCGACTTCATTGTTCTATAAATTACGATGTTAAGGAGGGGAGTGTTGGAAGGGATAGATCAAAGGGAAGTTGTTCATGAAACCTAAAATTCTTTCCTGGAACGTGTAGGGGCTTAATGACCACAATAAGTGCCTATGCATCAAATCTTTATTGTGGATGTGGAAGGTCGATAGAATTTGTTTTCAAGAGACGAGATTGCGGGTTGTTGATAGAAGAGTTATTTTTAGTCTATGAGGGTGTCTGTATGTTGGTTGGTCTTATTTGGCATTTGATGGAGCGTCAGGGGGTGTTCTCTTGATGTGGGATAAGAGAGTAGTGGAGGTGGTAAAGGAAGGTATTGGGACTTTCTTGGTGGCTTCTTGTTTAAAAAATATTATAGATGGGTGGGAGTGGGCCTTTGTAGGCATTTATGGGCCAAATTCAGATAGCGAGAGGAGGCGGCTGTGGGAAGAACTTGCGGGTGTTTATTGCTTATGGGAGGTGCCTTGGAGTTTGGGTGGTGATTTCAACATTACTTGCTTCCCTTGTGAGCGATCGGGGAACTATCGTACCTCTTTAGCTATGGAGAAGTTCGCGGAGTTCTTGTTTGATATGGATCTCCTCCTTCTTGGTGGTGAGTTCACATGGTCTAATAATAGGGGGTGGTCGAGATTGGACATGTTTCTTATCTCTTCTTCTTGGTAAGCACATTATCCGGATTTGTGTAAAAAACGTTTATATCAGGTATGCTCGGATCACTTTCCCATATTGCTAGATTGCGGAGGGATTCACAAAGGACACCGATATTTCAAGTTTGAGAATATGTGGCTAGCTACGTATGGCTTTGTTGAGAAGGTTTGTTGGTGGTCTTCTTACCGGCTCACAGGTACCCCAAGTTTCATACTTGCAAGTTTGAAAGCACGACCTTAAGAAATGGAACATGGAAGTCTTTGGTTGCATTGATAATTAGAGGACTACATTAATGAGGGAAATTTGAGAGTTAGAGGGACACATTTTGATGGGGGATTCATCCGAAGAGACATTGTAGAGGAAGAGTGTCACGGTTACTGAATTGGAAAGGATTTTGTTGATGGAAGAAACCTCGTGGCGACAAAAATTCAGGGCCTTGTGGCTAAAAGGAAATAAATGCACTAAGTTCTTTCATAAATTGGCTAACTCACATAGGTGAAACAATGCTATTGAGACACTTACTTCAGGTAACCTTGTCCTCTTTTCCTCCAATGACTTACAAAACCACATCATGAATTATTATGAGAACATGCTCACATAGCTGACTTCTTGGAGGCAGAAGCTCGATGGTTGTCTTTTGAGTCTGCGGATATGCAGAGTGCCAGTTTGTTGGAAAGACCTTTTGAAGAAGAGGAAATTCGTAAAGTTGTTTGCAGCATGGCAAAGGATAAAGCACCCGGGTTGGATGGTTTCTCGATGGATTTCCTTCAACATTGTTGGAAGATTGTAAAAAGTGATGTCATGCAGGTTTTTATGGAGTTCTACACTTTCAGGAACTTTGAAAAATGTCTCAATGCGACATCTATGGCCCTCATACCTAAGAAACCGAGGGTGTTAGAAATTGAGGACTTCCACCCTATAAGCTTGGTAAGCGGGATTTATAAGATTATTTCAAAAGTACTTGCTAAACGGTTAAGCTTGGTTATGGGGTAAATCATATCAAAACCTCAGAATGCCTTTGTTCGGGGGGGGACAGATACTTGATTTAGTGTTCATTGCAAATGAGTGTCTGGACCATAGGTTGAAGGAGGGTAGACTGGGCATTCTTTGTAAACTTGACGTGGAGAAGGCTTATGACCATGTAAGTTGCGATTTTTTTTTTACATGCTGGGGCGATGTGGCGTTGGTGGCATGGTGCTAGGTGGATTGCATGGATTCGACATTGTGTCACTACGGCTCATTTCTCAGTGTTAGTTAATGGTACTCCTGTGGGTTTCTTTAACAGTTCTTGAGGATTGTGTCAAGGGGACCCTTTGTTTCCCTTTCTTTTTGTCATTGTTATGGAAGCTTTTGGTTGGTGGTGAAAGCAATTGTTGATGGAAGTTATTTAGCTGGATTCTCAGTGGACAATGGTACTAATAGCTTAGTTATGATTTTACATATTATATTTGTAGATGATACTCTTCTTTTTTGTGAAGCGGATTAGGGCCCAATCCAAGCTATCTGAGCACTTTTGTTATGTTTTGGAGCTGTTTTGGGGCTCAAAATAAACCTTGGCAAATCTAAAATGGCGGCAGTGGGTGAGGTGCCTAGTGTCAATAGTCTTGCAGATCTCTTGGGTTGCAAGGTGTCTTCTTTGCCTATGAAAGACTTGGGAATTCCATTGGGGGAAACTTTAAAGCTAGAGCTATATGGGATGGGGTCATTGAGAAAGTAGAGAAATGTTGGCTGGGTGGAAAATGTTGTATTTATCAAAGGGAGGGCGGCTCACCTTAATCAAAAGCACTTTATCTAACTTTTCGACTTATTTCTTATCTTTATTACCATTGCCTTCAAGGGTGGCGAATAGACTTGAAAAACTTTTAGGGCATTCTTATGGGGTGGCATAGGGGAGGAAACTAAATTCTATCTTGTAAATTGAAATAAAGTTTGTTCTTCAATATCAAGCGGAGGATTGAGGGTGCACAACCTAAAGATTTTTAATACAGCATTACTGGAAAAATAGTTATGGAGATACCACTTGGAGGGGGAAGCGTTGTGAAAGGAAGTTATCGTCTCTAAACATGTTAGTGCTTTTTTTTTTTTGGGGGGGGGGTTGGTGCACTAATGCAGTGAGGGGGAGATATGACGTGAGTTTGTGGAAGTACATTAGGGGGGATTGGCAATGCTTTGAAAACAATGTTCGCTTTGTAATTGGTGAGGGCACCAAAATTTTATTTTGGCAGGATGTTTGGTGGGGAGTCCGCTCCTTGGGGAGGGCTTTTCCGGTTCTTTGTAATATTGCAGTTAACAAGGAGGCTTCAGTAGTGGATATGTTGTCTTTTGATCATGGTGCCCCCTAATGGAATATTTTATTCACTAGGGATAATCACGATTGGGAATTGCCTATTATTTTAGAGTTCTTCAACTTGTTATACTTAATCGGAAATATAGTGGCTCATGATGACATGATTAAGTGGCGGTCTCTAGTTAGCAAGAAGTTCACCGTCAAGGATTACTATAAAATTTTAGCTTCACAAGGTAATGTAGCTTTTCCGTGGAAGAGTATTTGACGGATACGAGTACCCTCTAAAAGTGACTTTCTTTGTGTGGACAACTGCTGTCGGCAAAATCCTAACTACAGATAACTTAAGGAAGATGGGACTCATTGTGATGGATTGATATTGTTTGTACAAAGCTCAAGGTGAATCGGTGGATCATCTATTTTTGCATTGTGAGGTGTCATGAGCTTTGTGGAATGGAGTCTTCAACCGAGTGGAAGTTGCTTGGGTTTTGCCGTATAAGTTAGTTGATTTGCTTGCTTGTTGGAAGGGCATTAGAGGTTGTTCACAGGTGGTAGTAGCATGGAAGATGATCCTATTATGCATTATGTGGTGTATTTAGTCGAAAAAGAATGCGCGGTGTTTTGAGGATATGGAGCGAACAGTGGCGGAACTCCAGGAATTTTTTCTGCACACCTTATTACTATGGTTCTCAGCTATTGTACCTCATGAGAGCAATGTGCATGATTTCTTGTCTTTAATCTAGAACTCTTAGAATTTATTTAGGTGTTTTCTTTCGTATGCCCCCCGTGTACTTTAGGCTATGCCTATTTATATTCTCATTAATAAAGATGTTTCTTACTTATAAAAAAAGAAAAGAAAAGATGAGGTGTTGTGAACATAACATGATCTTTTTTTTTTCTGCCATGATTTTCAAATTTGGGGAAGTTTAAATGGAGCTGGACTCTTCTTGTCTTTGTTTTTGCCTGAGATTCAAAACATACCCGGTTGTACACTATGACCGAGGCATTGCACTGCATCGCCAGGACAGAAGTCTGGGTGCAGCTATAGCTTTCCTTTTCAATATTATTTTTAAGTTTTGGAGATAATGTGCCATGTTAGCCTTGTTGACGTTTAACCTGGTAGCCTAGTTATTGTTCTTGATCATCGTTTTCATCCTTAAATCTTTTCCTTGTTTCCACTTCTTTTATTTTTTATTTTCCATTTTTAAGTACAAAATATTTTTTTTCATTTTTACCTTGGCAGTCATTGGAAACATTGTATTTATAATAAGTGAAATTGCTTGCACAGGATTATGGCCTATTTTTTACATCTGCTTTTGTGATTGTATACTTCTTATCTGTGCCTCATTCTGCAGAGAGATTAGACCAAGACACGAGTGGCATTCTCACGACTATATGTAATCATTCTTTTCATTGCTCTTGTATCTCAATGTGGACGGATACTTCTTGTCCGGTAAGTTTTTCATTTGTGGTTCTATATTCTCTGTATGGGCGTGTACATTTTTCCTGTATATACTTGTAAAAAATGTCTTGTTAAGTTTTTTATTTTTATTTTTATTGGCACCGGGTGTCTAGGAACAGCATTCCAACTAATTTTGGGGGTGCATAGGCTCTCGGCAAGTAGGGTTAATCCAGATTAGGGAAGGTTAACTTCCTTATCTATTAGCACGTAATTAGTTGAGTCCAAAAGATGTTTGCACTGCTGCTATAGTTTTTCTGTTGACTGGAGAAGGGAGCAACACTGCAAGATTTCCATTGGCACAACCATACGCAATCATCTCCAAATAATTTTTCATGTCCGCCACAACCTATAAAAAGTATGCAAGAACTCACTCCCAATTGCTAACCCCATTCCAAAGCTCCCGATCAACTACATTTTTCTCATTTTATTTGCCCCACCTGATGCATCATCCATGGGTCAAGATGTGAAGTTAGATTGAAGCAAGAGTCATAAAATTATAGTTTTAGATTATTTTGTAGTTTAGGTTTGTATTTTACAAATTATTGCTATTTTTTGGTGAGGGGTGGATGAAATTTTCTTCAACTCTCATGAATAGAGGGTAGTTTGATAACTGAATTGAATGTAGAATTTTCTAATAGATCCCAAGTTTCTTGCTTTTTTTAGTCTAAGCTTGTCTTATTTATATCCTACTTAGGTGATTCTCTTGTATACTTTTTGTGTACTCAGACTAATATATTTTGAGTTTTTTAATAAAATCTTTACTTAAAAAAATAGTTTGTAGCTTTTATTGCAAGTAATATTTTTACGTTTTTATGTCTTTTATTCATCTGGCTACAGTAGTAACTTTAGGTTATATACAAGGATTTGGGAGTAAACTTGGCTACTTTTTATTTCAGGTTTGCCGGTATTGTCAGCAGCAGCCTGAAAAATCAATATGTTCTGTTTGTCAAACTTCTGAGAATCTCTGGATTTGTGTTATCTGTGGCTTTGTTGGCTGTGGGAGGTAATTATATTCTTTCCTTCAATGCTTTCTGTCCTGAAAAAGAAAAAGTAACTTGAACAATGTGATTTCCCCTTATTGTCAGTTTCATGTGTTTCTGCAATTCCTTACCCAAAATTTTAATGTAGGTATAAAGGAGGGCATGCCATAGTACATTGGAAAGACACACAGCATTGCTATTCTCTTGAAGTGGAAACCCGACGAGTGTGGGATTATGTGGGTGACAACTACGTTCACCGACTGATTCTGTCCAAAACTGATGGGAAGTTGGTTGAGTTGAATGCCCACTGCGCCGTTGATAGTGATGCGTGTGGAAGTTGTGAATCCACAGATTCTGGACTTAGGGAGGCCCTTTTGAACAGTAAAGTGGAAGCTGTAAAGGAATTCTTTGATTTTAAAATGTTCTTTTCTTTTCAGTCCCATTTTGTTTCTTATTATTTGTAAATACTCATTATGAAATGCTATGTGCAGGTTGTTAATGAATACAATGAATTGCTTGCCACTCAACTTGAGAATCAAAAATTAGTAAGTGCATCTGGTGAATCTCTTCTGATTCTTGGTTAGTACATTACAGGGAATTGGCTGTGTAAATAGTCTTAGGCCTGGTTAGGATAGCAAGAGCCTCACATCTCAACTCTATCTTAATATCCAAACACCACAAACACTTTTCAACTTTTTCATCTAATCTAATCATTACAACTTTCCCAAACTTTCAAAAAAAAAAAATCAACTTTTTCGAATCCTAAAGCAAAAATTATATTTTAGTATTATTTTAACTTTATAATATTTTTTCTCTCGTTTCTCAAAACTCCAAGCCTTAGCATTTAGGGTTTTTTTTAGGCTGCTTATTTGAGATTAGTAATTCCTGTTTTCTTCATAGTACTTTGAGTCCCTACTGCAAGATGTCAAAGAAGAAACTGAAAGAGAAGTTTCCAAAGCTGTGGACAGCGCTCAAAAACCTCAGAAGATGCAGGCTAAGCTGGATAGATGTGTTAAAGAAAAGGAAATTCTTGATGATGTAAGTATTAATGTCTCCCCAGACTCGTTAATCAATTTGTCATTGGATGCAGAAATAATTTATTACTTGATGATGTAACTGCTCTTATGCTTAGTTTTTGCTCCTGGCTAGCAGCTTTTTTTTGTTTTTTTGTTTTTGGTAATAAGTTAAATATATGTGTTTGTATGCAGCTCAATGAGAGTCTTTTGAAAAACCAGGAGATTTGGAAAGCAAAGATACTTGAAATAGAAGAAAGGTAAATGACACGATAGACTATTTTGCTGAGATACTTTAATCTCATCATCCCAAATATTCAGTGGGTCAAAATAAAGCTAAGTTGTGCTAGTTTAATATTTTCCCCATAGAAAAGTCATTTTAGTCAAATAAATAAACGATTGAATGGCATGAAGTGATGCTAAGCTAATCTACTATTAACTAGATTTAAGCATACATATATAGTTGTATGCTTAGGAGTTCATGTTATGCTTATTGGTTTGATCATGGGTATGGATATGCTGAATTTACTTTTGCGTTATTTCTTAGTAAGAATGAGGTCACAATGCTTGACTAATGCATTTGTAGGTGTTTTCTCCATGCATGTATGCTTGGCTGTACCATGTTGTGCGTATTGGTTAATATGGAGTTTTTTAATTTTATGCGTAATTATATTGTCGTAATTAGGTGGATTATGAAGACTGTCATTATGGATATCAGTAATGGGGGTGCCATATAAAATGATTTGGAATTAACTAGTTTCAAGGACCATTGTGTTTTTCCTTCATGTCCTCTGCCTCGAAACTTCGTTTAAGCTTTACTACTTCACTTCATTCTTCCCGTGGAATTAGAGTTTAAGATACCTTACTAAATATGACCACGAAAGATGCTTATTTGTAGCTCTAATACCGAGTTTATTACTACTTTACAGAAGTAAAAAGGCTTGGAAACTGAAAGATGATAAAATACGAGACTCGGAAGAACGGGTAATTTCCAAATCTGTTAAAAACTTTTTTCCCTGGACGCACCGCTTTTTGAAACCTTGACATATTTGTATATAAATTGATGGGAATCGCTTGATTTTCCCCATATTTGCAGCTTAGAGATTTGATGGTATTCCTTGAAGCGGGGAAGACGATGGAGGAGTTATCATTGTCAAGTGAAATTAAGGATGGCAGTGTTTTGCCAATACCAATGGAGGAGACCTCTTCGAGCAGCAGCACCAAAGAGGGAAAGAAGGTTGATAACACAGCCGAAAAAGCCGAGGATCTTGGGAAACTATACGGGAGTAAAGGAAAGACGAGCTAGTGGAATGGAATCCACTTTGAACCTTTTTAATTATATGACATTATTTTTCTTCTAGAAAAAAGAAAATTACGAGAATATGAGCAGTGGCTTATATCCTTTCTGGATGTTGCTTTTATCAAGTTTTCAAACTAGATTTTGTAAATACGTTTATTTTAATGTGAGCGTTGAGCATGTGTCAATACCTTAATTTGCTTTTCGAAAGGAATAAAGTAAACAAACATGTGGTTCTTAGATGTTCAGAGGATATGCAAAGTAATACATGGTAATTTTAATAGAGTGGATTAGAGTAGGGTTTTGTCGTACGTTGTTAAGATGACTACCCAGAGAGGGACTCATTGCCACATGGCTGATTGATCAGCCAGCCACGACCAAATGTTATGCATAATAAATAACAGAGAAATTCATCAGAATAAAACCCGCCACGTTTATCCCTTCGGATCATCTTAACGACTTTACTTTCATTTTTCTTCATAAACAGGGCCTCAACATGAAATAGATACCATTTTTATTGGTGCTCACGAAAAAAAGCAATAGGGAAGGCAAGTAGCAATCAAAATATTATATGCTGACTGCTGTTTTTCCTACGAGGTTGAGCCAGAGGCATCTGATGCAATTAATTCTGCACAATTCATTTACAAAGTTACTCCATACTATATCTCATCTCAGGTCATTAATTCTACCTTTTAATTTATTTTTAATATTATTATTTGTTGCTGAATTATGCCCTGAATTTATTAGCATTAGATCCCCGTTAAAAATAAATAAATAAATGCTCCTACAAGTTAGTAGTGTCTGTTCCTGCACAAAGGCTTTTATTAAAGTTTAGAACTCCAAAAGAGGAGCAAGAAAAACAAGTACAATAAGCATCATGATGGTCCGCAAAGGCAAACTCACTGCCCAACCAATTTTATACAAATATTATATAAAATGACTCACTTTTACAGACTATATATTTTACATCACAAACCAAACGCACCAGGTTAAATAATGTTTTAAGTGCCCAAAACAGGATCAGTACATCCATGAAAGGTCCAGCCTGAAAGATATAGATTTTGCAGCTCCCTGAACACCTCTTTCAGAAATATGAGGACAATCTTCCACAACCAGCAATTCCAATTTGTATGACCCCACAAGCGGCTTTAAGCCATCATCAGAAATCCCCAAACACTTCTTTAATCGTAGAATGGATAATCGAGGAAACTGACCCACAAGTAGCAGTCCCTCATCACTAATCTCTTGGCATCTTACAAGCTCCAGGGTTTCAAGATACTGGGCTGAGCAAAGAGCCTCCATTCCAACATCATTGAATGAATAAACATGGTCAAGAGCAAGTTCACGAACAGGGCACATTTGTATCAAAGTAAGCATTCCATTTAATGTAAATGAAGAAAATGAAGGAAATTCTCCATCTGAAAAAGATATCCACACTGATTCAAGCATCGAACAGCTCTGAGCCACAGCTTTTAAACTCTCATCTGTCAGTCTCAAAGGATTGTTCAACAAAAGAGGCAGTGAGAAATCAGACGGAACTCGCAATGAAATGAATCGAAGATTACTAGATCTTTGGGCTAAGCCAATGATGTCACAGTCCCTTACCCCAACACACATATCCAAGTGAATCTTCTCCAAGTTCTTACACTTCCCCAGCACACAAGCAAGACCTCTCCCTGGGCTGATGATGCAATTCACCATGCTAAGCTCAAGCAGGTTTTCACATGGGTACCCCTGCTTTTGCCATCGAACCACAGCTAAGTTATCAGAAACCTTCATATATCTGTAATTAGCATCCATCTCAAATTGCAACCTTTTTAGTTTCTGCCAGCCAGGTCCTAGCTTAATCAAGTCATCCTCCCCAATTGCTCTGCAGTTCTTAATTGAAAGGTCCTCAAGTCTTTCAAGCTTCCCTAGATATTCAAGCCACTCAACACTGGTAATATTCAGGCATCTGACAAGGTGGAGAATGGTTAGATTTCTGCAGCCCACGACAAGAGATAAAATGCCACAACCTGTGATTCTGGGAGTGAAATTCAACTTCAAAGCGGAAAGCTTGGAGGAAGAAGCCAAGTAACGAAGACCCACGTCAGTGATAAATGTACAGTAGCTTAAGGTGAGATCAGACAGAGAAGGGCAGCAACTGGAAAGGATGAGAAGCCCTTGGTCATCCAATTGCTTTCCTAGTTTAGACATCCAACCAGAGTAACTTATCTCCACTCTTGCCAAGTTCAGAAACCTATTGCATAAGGAAGTCAAAGCTTGGTTTGCAGGGTCTAATCCACAGCCAACCCGAATAGATTGCCTCTGTTCGTTATCCAATTCGTTCAGGCGTTTACATGCTAAAGACACAGAGTTTCTGTCATTGGTTTTCTTGAGCCTGCTCAAAATATTCCAAACTAACTCATCTGGTAAATCATCCATCACAACCGTACTTTTTCCTTCAGGCTCAACAGGACACAATTACAACCACCTGGAAATGTGGCGAACACAGTTATGTAAGCTTTTAGTCCAGAACACAGGGAAGAGACCTTACTAAAATGTAATAATAAAGGCCTTAGGAGATGGTTGCAGACATTTTTGCCCCTGATTGTTTAATAAGCATCAGATTTGACTGTTGGAACTTATTTGAATTTTAATGGAATAGACGCATTTGATGATTTCAGCCACAATTGTGGACGTTCTTGAAAACAGATTGCACGTTGTTCTGAGGAGCATCAATTAAGGGATTCTAAATATATCAAATGGCCACGATAACAAGAGGAGCATCCAAATGCCACGAGAAAGAATTGTTCTTATTTTCATGTGGAACACTTAAACAATTTCAATTGACACTCTCCAGATGTTTTTTGGATAAGTAAAAGTTACATATAAACCCTAAACGCTCCAGATATCATTAGGCAGAAATAAAATTGAAATTATGTCCCTAAACTCCAATCAATAAAATCGTGCAATATGATTGGAGTTAGGGACATATTTCTTCGATGAATTCATGAGAATATAAATTCACAGTTTTTCCATTTTTTTAAATGCCTTCGTCCCCAAAAGTTCAGACAAATTCACGCATAATTTTTTTTGCATAGCACATTTGAAGCAGCTAATTTCGCTTCAGAAGTCCGTGAAGCGTAAACGTTAAAGGCAATAAGCAATAAATAGGCAAAGAAACAATAGGACCAATCACTATACAAAAGATTAGAGTTCAGATGAGAACACAAATTCCTACGAATATATGATATCAAACAGATTATTCTTTCAAAAATAATCCAACAAAAAACTGAAAAGAAAATCCTATTTCACGTAATAACTCAAACATTACTCCACAAAACAATAACAACTACCACTACTGCCGGAACAAAACGCAATAAAGATGCAATTCGACGGGCGCATAATCACAGGATCAAAAAGAAATAAATTTGAACCGGTTTAACAGGGTCAGAACACAATGGTTCATATTTCTCTCTGGAGAATTTCAAAGATGATACTCATGATAGTAACAGATGGCCTAGATCTGAAACTAGGTAGCCTCATGACATTAGAGAATAACACAAACTGAAGCCCGAGATATGAAATTGTTACCTGAAACGGACAGGACCAGAAAAATGGAAAACGAAACCTTATTCAGACATTGACGATCCTAGGGGTAAAAAAAAAGGTGTTGAAGCAAGATATTTTGGGCTGACCATTTTTCCATTCCAAAGTTGTAAAACTCGCCGGTTACTTGTCCCTGTTGGATGGAACTCTAGATTCTAGAAGATTGAAAGAAATGCAAACTGCATCTCGAATTCTGTCAGCGATGACGGAATGGCCCATCTATTTCAATATATGCCTATTGTAATAATATAAAATGCCAACAAAAGGTTAAATGAAATGTTAACGAGAAACTTTAGGCCATAAATGTTAGATAAATGTCAATTAATAATTTGTGATATTTGATATTTATTATATATTGTATAAGATAAAAAAAAATAGATCTAAAATTAAAAAAATAAAAATTATGTATTTTATTTATTATACAATATCAATTAGCATTTGTCCGATATTTATTATTAATGTTGGTCACTAGTATTGTTCAGATTAAATACCAAACAAAGAGAACGTAAACTTATAATTTCTTTTTTTTTTGTCCACCCAAACTTATTAGTTAAGAGAAATATTCTTTGTATACTGTCTGTGTATTTTTTATGTATCGTATACAGATATTATTTTTACGTATTTTTTAATCAAATTATTTATATTTTTTTCTTATTATACTTTTTTAATATTTCAATGATGTAACATTTTTACCATATCACTAATTTCAAAAAAGGCATATAGAGCTGTGTACACTGTACCCATAACATTGCTCATAAGTTAATACCAAGCGCCATATATCATTTTTAAATAACGTGACATATTATATTCTAAAAAAACTCCACTTATCATTTCAATGCCATGCGCCATATATAATTTTTAATTTTTCTCTTTTATAAAATATATGATATATGAGTGATGAGTATAAGAAATTAATTATTAAAATAAATAAAATCAAAAGAAAATATAGTGTGTGAGATAATGAATAATAAAATTTTAAAATCACTTGTACTATAAAGCAGACTAAATAATTTATATTATTGTACTACCTATCATCTCACATCAAAGATCACTATGCCATTTGTTATTTTTATTTTATTTAAACACATATTTTTTTCATATATTAATATATGTGTTTAAATAAAAGGATAAAAATGATAAATTACATAATATATGATGTACAGGATGATAACTATAATTTTTTTTATATATAATAAAGTACAAAAAATCATGTGTCAATTTGAGTTTATTTTAAAATTCATTAGGTTATAAAAATTAAATAAAATGAAAGTTAAAAATTGAAAATTAAATAAAATATTATTAAAATATAAATTTATTCAAAAAATTATAGTGATTAAAGAGATAGAAAGAGAAAACAAAACAGGCCTCTTACGACGGGTTCAGGCCTTGAAACAAAACTAATCTCTTATGGGCCAAGCCGCCAAAAACCCAAAATCCCATGATGCAAAGGCCGTGTGTTGAAAAAAAAAATTTGAGAGATTTATGTTAAACGAAACATTCAAGAAATAAAAGTAAAAATATTAATATCCTTATCTTTATCTAATTGATCCTATTTTTTTTTTTGTACTTTTAGAGAAGTCATATTAATTGTAGGAAAATATGAAATGTATCTAAAATATTTTTAACATTTTTACATATTAATTATTAATATCTAAAAAATATAAAATTGAAAATTTATAAAATAAGTATTATAAATATATATTTAGCACTATTCATATATAAAATAATGAAAGACACGACGTTATTACGTGGAATTACGTGTGATTATTAATAGTTATAAGTGAAAACAAAACAAGGGGTATCCCTTATGAAGCGTAAACACTGCGAGCTCAAAGGTCATCCAAAAAATTAAAAAAATTAAAAAGGCTTACAAATTTGATTTAAATCTCTCCTATAAATCCATTCAATTATTTCAAGTTTCATTCCTGATTCTAATAATTTCATTTTTTCAATTATTGTACTCTGTTTCTTGTGCTACAAAACTGGAATTTGTTCATCAATCGTATTCTCTTAAATCAAATCGCATTCATGATATTCGCATTCGTCTTCATATTCGTCATTAGCGAGAATTTCGTCTGTTTGAAGTCCTCGTTCGCGTCCTTTCATTTTCCAACACCAAACCGCGAACAACAATGAGTTCTCTCCAGTTTTCTCTCGCCCGTCCGATTTCTCCGGCAACGCAACCACACCGTTGGTACCATCAGGTGAAGGCGTGCTCAAACGTGGAGGTTCACGCGCCGAATTCCGTGAAGAAGGCCGTGACGGTGAGCAAGGAGGTGATGGAGGCCGAGAGTAGGGTACTAGTCGGGACGTATGCCAGAGCGCCGGCTGTATTCTCCAGTGGCAAAGGTTGTAAATTGTACGATCCCGAGGGGCGGGAGTATCTGGACTTGTCGTCTGGTATAGGCGTCAACGCGCTCGGACACGGTGATCCGGATTGGGTGCGGGCGGTCACGGAGCAGGCCGGTTTGCTCACCCATGTCAGCAATGTCTATTATTCAATCCCACAGGTAAGAACCATGAAACAAAAAATGTTTGGTTTTTCTCCAAATTAATTTTGTTCAGATACTATTGTTATTATTAAAAATTAATTTTGTTCAGTATTCTTAAAAAAAATGATTATGCGCTTATTGTACAATTTACGTAATTAAATATCATTTCTCAACTCAAAATGCCACCGTTTCTTTAAGGTGGAGCTCGCGAAACGCCTTGTGGATTGTACGAGGTTTGCTGACCGTGTATTTTTCTGTAACACTGGAACGGAAGCCAACGAAGCTGCCATTAAATTTGCGAGAAAGTTTCAAAGATTTACGCAGCCAGAAGAAGAAAAGCCCCCAATAGAGTTCATTTCATTCAGGAACAGCTTCCATGGGAGAACTATGGGGTCCCTTGCATTGACAAGCAAAGAGCATTACCGATCACCCTTTGAACCCCTAATGCCAGGAGTTACTTTCCTGGAGTATGGGAATATAGAAGCAGCAACACAACTGATTCAACGTAGAAAAATCGCTGCTGTGTTTATGGAGCCCATCCAGGGCGAGGGCGGCATATATAGTGCAGGAAAGGAATTTTTATATTCCTTGCGTAGAGCTTGTGATGATTCTGGCTGTCTTCTGGTCTTTGATGAGGTAGGTGTGTGGGTATAAGGCAGCTCTTCATTTTGGAACCATATTCTATATTTGTAAACATATATATTTTTTTAAATGTAGAATATTCAGTACTCTTGCATATTCAGTTGCACTTCATTTGGTTGCATCACTTTTTGTTTAATATAAGATAATTATTTTAATCAATCATATCAGTAATGCTGATGAAACTATATAGCATGCAGAAGATAGATCATAAAACATGTTCTACATATGAAAGAACTTTTAGCCAGCCCATGACAGTTGGACTGATTGTTATAGATTTTGATATATATGGTAGGTGCAATGTGGATTGGGTCGTACTGGTTATCTATGGGCACATGAAGCTTTTGGTATATTCCCAGATATTATGACAATTGCAAAGCCTCTAGCCGGAGGCCTTCCGATAGGAGCTGTGCTGGTTACTGAAAGAGTTGCCGCCGCCATTCGTTATGGAGATCACGGCAGCACGTTTGCAGGTGGCCCACTTGTTTGTACTGCTGCTCTAGCCGTTTTGGAGAAAGTCTCAAGACCTGGTTTTTTGGCCAGTGTCTCAAACAAAGGTCACTACTTCAAAGAACTGCTGATTAAGAAGCTAGGAGGCAACTCTCATGTGCGAGAAGTAAGAGGCCTAGGGCTTATCATTGGGATAGAACTGGATGTATCCGCTTCACCGCTAGTAGATGCCTGTCGGAACTCTGGCCTTCTAGTGTTAACTGCGGGAAAAGGAAACGTTATTAGACTTCTGCCACCATTGATTATCACAGAGCAGGAATTGGAGCAAGCAGCTGACATTCTGCTTGGAGGTTTACCGGCACTGGACAAGGGTAAATGAGGCCCATTTTGAAATTAGACTCAATTGAGATCAACTCAATTCATCAAATTTTAAACTGATCTAACATTCAAACATGACATAACTCTCAAAATTAATAAATTTACCTTAACTTAACACCTCTTTACCCTTTTAGCTGTCTCCAAGATTTTGTTTTATACAGGAGGTGCTAAAATACCCAACTAAATTACGTATAAGATCACTGCCAATCGGTATAATTGTAATTATATATGTTCAACGTGAGATTATATTTTGCTATGCATTTTTACTTTCCGCTATGGGATTCTAATGAAATTGCAGTTTAAAATAACGTGACAAATATAAAGCATGCATCAGTTATGAGAAGGATTCGTTCTAGACTTTGGTCCAAGCTGTTTCGAACCTAAATATTAGACAGGTGATTCTGCCCAGCCCAATGCCTTTTCCAGAGTACTCCCTAGCTGTACTGATGATAAAAGAATATCCTCCATGTTTTACTGCTGTTTAGTGTTTACCTGCTCAGTACCATTCTCACGAAAGATATTGTAGAAAGAGCTGGAAGTTGCATGTGACCTAAAAGGGGACACGCAAAACGTTAGTAGTTGCATTGGGGCAACTTTCACATCTCACAAAGCCATAATAAAGAAGTTGCAACCAAGTAATTGAAACTTGCACAAATGCGTAGTCTGTAGAAGACCGAGATTCAAGAATCATAAAGCTATCATAATAACATACTTTCTTTGTCATCTATCTTCTTGGGATTTTCCCACGAATTTTCTCCTTCTGTCTTTCTCAAAGCTCCATAGGGAATTTAATCCATTTCTCTCTTAACAAGAGAGTCTCTCGGTCCCAAGTATGAGTGCGTAAAACACACTAAAAACTTCGCGTGCTTCAGTCCTCTCTCTCTCTCTCTCTCTCTCTCTCATGGGGAACACAAATACAATCTTTTTCTCTTTTTTGGCAACTCGTCTGTATCTTCCTCAGTCTAAGAAGGTGTATAGGGTGTTATAGACCGACATTCTTTTTGTTTGTATCGAATGATTCTTTCTAGTATCAAAGCGAGAGTAGGCCACTTCCGGCACCACCTTGAAATATGCCCAAAACAAGCCAACCCCGTGGTTTTCACTCGTGGGTGTCTGTCTCTGTGTGTATGAGAAAGAGAGAGAGAGGGGAAAAAAAAATGTTCGAGGTAATTGGTGCATGGACCACCATTTCGAAGATTGACTTCCGAGTACTACAAAAGGATAATCTCATCGATAGTCGGATAATGTCATGGAACACCCCAACAGTTTCTTGGGCGATACTCTAAACTTTGTCTACAATGGGATTACCTTGTCAAGTGATTTTGAACGCATGAATGTACTCCCCAGACGAAAAAAGGACGAATTAGATCAGAATATTGGTTCTGTTCGAAATAAGCCGGCCCGGGAGTACTACTTATACTGGCTTCAATATTACATTTTCGAATTGCTTTTTAAGCAGTACCATAATGTTATAATAAAGATCACACGATGATGACATACAAGAGATCAGGAACCCTTGGTCTAGCTGCACATAAAGATCACACGATCATGATGACATATACTGACCAGAAACACTCCCCGACCGACCCATTTCTTGAACTCAAGGTTATATTGTTCGATTGCTGAAACATATATTTAACTCAATTTATTTTAAATTAATTATTGATAAAATTTTAATTTTTTATTAAAAGAATAAACTCATCTCAATTTACTGCATTTATTTTAATCTAAAAAGTAAAATTTATCTCAATTTAAAAAAATTAAACTCATTTTAATAGATCCATAAAACATTACTCTATTCACAATTCAATTAATTAATTCATTTCAACATCCAAAACTAGCAATTATAGTATCAAGAGATTCCTCTCCGTTCATCGATAGATTTCAACTTAAGTAGTGCTGAGTCATGCACGTAGTTAATTGACAATTTGACAAGAACAGTTTCACTAACATATTAATGTGACCACAACAATTTAGCATATTGCTATATTATATTAAGTAGTCGTGGCCTAGCTGTAAACTTATAATTTTCCTTTTAAAAAAAGGGCTTAAGATCACTTGGTAGAATAGAAGATAGATGATTGTTGATTAGAATAGATGGGATACTCATGATTTGCCAACCCTAGAAAACTCCACAAGATCTAAAGGAGACTTTTACCTTTTTATCTGCGTATTCAAGACAAGTAGACAAAGGAGACAACCATCCCTTCCCCTCTGTATCTCCCAAAAGATTACACGGTCATGATCATCCATTTTCCAAAGATTTTTTTGCCCCCCAAAGCCAATACTCTCTGTGGACCCAAAATTTCTGTGATTGATAAGATCCTGACCTTTCGTGTGGCAGTTTATCCCCTCCCTTCAGATCAATGGCTGACCTTCCAGCTTCCTATCTTCACCAATTTGATCACACCCATCTTCTTACTTGACGGTCCCTCACTTAACTCCGCACGGTTATTCTCACGTACCTCCGTTACACCCGATCATCCCTCCGGCTAAAGCCCAAAGCAACGCAATCGAAACGTATTTAATAGCTATCACCAAAGCCAAAAGCTAAGCAGTCAAACAGTCTTTTCCCTTGACGGAACCGTGACGCCCTCTCATCATCTTCACGTTACGTAATCCAACGGCTATGAATTCTCCCCACCCATCAAATCCTCGAGATGGTGCCCTCCCTTAATTGCCCATCAAATCGTTTTGTTCCTGATTAGCCTCCATTTATCCTTAATGCCAGTTTTGGCCCCATCTGCACATTTTGTTTTAAGAAAATATTAGTTTGCTTTCCAAATTTGATATTTATTTTAATTTTATTAATTTTAATTATTAATGTATTAAATTTTTTTATATTTTTTAAAACACTCTAAAATGAAAAAGTTAAAAATTAAAAAAAAAATTGACTGCAACTACAAGCTAAAGCAATATGGGAGTGGGCATTGTATAGCACTTCCCTTTGTATTATAAATTATACATCCATCTATGATGCTAGAAGGTTCTGATTTGTTCTTAGCTTGAAACATTCGCAATTATTCATGCATGAAAGCCAATAAAATGCTCATGAGTTTGTTTCTTTATTTTGATAACTTATATATATAACTTTTAATATAGTAACATACTTTTTAAAAATATTTAAAAATTAAAATATAAAATTTGTACTAATAGACACATTCAACTGTTAAAACTATGGTTAAAAAAAAACTGTTAAAACTGAACGACACAACACTACTCAACAATAAAATCTCATATATATATAAAATAAAACACATAGTGAGGATATTTTGGTCAATAAACATCGTAAATCCCGCCTCCCAACAAAAAATTATCGTATAAGATGTAAAATATTGGGGCCGGGATTCCGGTGTTCATTGATCTTGAGCCATTGACAGCAATATCTTTAAAATCAATAAAAAAAAAAGTCATCTTAATAATTTTTTTATTATTTTATTTGGCATTATATAAACTGGTCCATGCAGGTTCGGCAGGCTCCAAGAACATTGGTCGTTTCACCTCCTGCGTTCAACGTAGAGGCGGTGATAGTAACACCATGAACAGCCTAGCCTTGCAAACAGTTCCCTTTCTGAAGTCAGCGCATTTTCGGGAACACGATACGCTAGGGTTTCTCACCGAAACACCGTGCTCGGTCCCAAATAACCTCAACCTCCTCCATCCACTCAGTCAGCTTCCCCTCCTTCCGACCGGTACTGTTTCAGCCTCCGTTTCTTCTTGTGGCGTTGACAGCAAAGAAACCGAACCCGAAATTGAAACGCCTCAGGTTCTTGACGGAATCGCCGCTGTTGTGGGTCAACACGTCCTCTTTGGCAGTGATAACACCAAGAGAAGTGTAAACAGTAGCATTAACAGGCCAGAAAACTCGGGTTTCATTTCCATATCACAGTGTTTTGGCACCGCAACGTTGAAGACGGTGGATGATAAGAAGGGCACGGGAAGCGTTGCGGTGCAGAAGAACTACAGAGGGGTGAGAAAGAGGCCATGGGGAAGGTGGTCGGCGGAGATACGCGACCGTGTCGGGCGGTGCCGGCACTGGCTCGGCACGTACGACACTGCGGAGGAAGCAGCCCGTGCGTACGACGCAGCGGCGAGGCGGCTGAGAGGGTCGAAAGCCCGTACTAACTTTGAAATTCCTTCGGTACTACCCGTACTTGTGTCGTCCTCGACATCTTCGTCTTCATCTTCGGATGTTAAGAAGGCAAGTGCCAAAGCAAAGGCAGCGCGCAATGCCAGGAAGTGTACGGTGGTCACTTCTGTGGCTCAGTTATTCAGTTCGAATTCTACGAGTAGGGAAGCGAATGCTTACGGAAATGGTACTAATGTTGAGCTTGAGCTGAAACTGGGTGTGAATTTCGTGAGTAGAAGTGGTACTCCATCTCTAGTTATTTAGATTAGCAAATCTTTCTTTCTTTGTTTTTCTTATTTTTGGTGGGAATATGGGGCGGTTTGGCTCCTTTTTTGTGTGGCTCTTGTTGTACTCATGCATGTGCATGAATAGCAGCAGGTGCTTTTAATGTACTTGGATGAAGAATCCGGCAGGTCGTCCGATCGTAGGCGGCGAAGATGAATATTATATATATATATATATATCGACACTAAAAACCAACTACTGTAGTCTATATGCTTGATTCTACTCTCTTCATCAGTTTTTATTTCCAGTTAATATTTCTCAGCAATATAATATTATGAATGTGTTCGTTTCAAGTCTGCAATATTTTGTTGCAGAGATCTCCAGTGATTTAATTTTCTTAATTTGGTATTTCTTGCTTTTATAAGAACATTAATAATGAAGTGGCTATAATTTTTTTAAAAATTATATATTTTTATAAATTTTAAAAAAAAATTTGTCAAATTTGATTAATAATGAAAAGAAAAATGTGGATAGGGAGGAATATTTTTTTATTTGTAGATAGTAACTTTTTAAAATTTTAAAATTTGAAGAGTTTTAAAATATTATTATTTATAATTAAAAAAATATTTTTTTCTCTTCTTATTTTTTTTCTTATTATTGATTAAATTTAATAAAATTATTTTAAAAAGTGTAAAAATATACAATTTTAAAAAAATTTATAACAAATTCATTGTCAGTGCTCTAAGTCCACTACGCGTCTTCCAATAATGAGCAAAGTTTACTGACATTTCATATATGATATTGTTAGCTGCAATGGCTATTGAGATTATTCTCTGGGTAGGGAAACTGAGCGCAGAAAATCTATGCGTTATATATGGAATATTTTAGTTTGATAGCTTGCCCGGGTGACTCTATTCATGCCTGTAGACGATGAGATCACCGAACCCGTCTCCCAAGACTCAAGGTCTTGACCATAAGTACAAAGCAGCAGAGAAGATGTGTCAACATTTTCGTAAGCAATACAAAAAGGAAAATCTTGGATCCTTTTTCGCCTATTTGAAAAGGAGTAATTTACGTTCAATCGTGATGTTGTAAGTGATGTCCAATTGTTTTTTTTTTTTTGAAAAGAGAGTAAAATTTATTATTAAAAATGTTATTTTTTTTTTCTTGTAAGTTTTATATATATATTTTTTAAGATTTACTGTTAAAAATATTATTATTATTTTTTATATAAATCTTATATGTATAATTTAAAACAAATGTATATCATTTGCAAATCTAGGGTTGATCATTTTTTGAAGAATACGTCCCTGTGCATTAATCAATTAGATTGAAAATTTAAAGATTTAGCTTTATTTTTTAAAGATGAGATGAGAAAAAAATTATAATATTATTATTATATATTTTTTTAATATTAATTTTATTTTAAAATTTAAATAAATTAAAATTTTTATTAAATTTTATATAAAAATTGAAAAAATATAATAATATATTTTAAATATATTTTAAATTTTTGAATCCATGTAAACAAACGGACGAAGCCTTGAAGTTCAGAAAACTGTTAAATGTGTGTGGAGGCCAAGACCCCCTCCTAGGAACTTAAAACTTAAAGGTCACCCATAAAAGGCGGGTGTGGCAGACTTGAAACGAAGAGATCCGCTGAGGGTTTTCAAGGCATGAACACGGAGTTGGAAACAGATAGATTGATACTTTTCACTAGTTTGTACCGATCAAGTACTGAAAACTGAGCACTGCTTATAGCTGCATGCTGACATAGTTGAGGCAGGAGAAGTACAGTCGCAATGAAGATCTTCTGCAGTTTGATGTGAAAATCCATAAACAAATCATTTTGCCCTTATTAAACTCTGCGTCAGAGACAGTAAAATCTTTTTAGTAGATGGAATCATGGAGATGCTGTTTCTTTATTACCTTAATTTTTTAAATATTAAAATAAAATTTATATTTTAATAAAATTTTATTTATTTTTCAATTTTTAACTCATTTTCAAATCATAATGGAAGGTTTACCCCCAAGGAAAATATTATTTTACCCTATTTGGCTGTCTAATTAATAAATCTTTTTATTATTACTTTCAAGTGATTGATGTGCATCTTTCAAATTATAAATTTATGAAGCTTTCAAAATAAAATATAAAAAATAAAGATTTGATGAAAAGCTGGTACAAGGGCAAAGCTACCAGGGGTTGAAAGCATTTATTAATATTTTCTTTGTAATTAGTGTGCTTTTCTATAATGGTACAATTTTTATGAGACAAGACTGTACACAATCAAATAAAAAAGGTTTCAATTCTGAGAACTTCTCGGGTCTTGGTCCGTCAGTTTAACTGCTGGCCCGGTCCGGCCCAAGCGCTATGCGAATACTTGCCTTTACCCCGGGTGTGGGCCTATCTTTTTTTTTGGTATTTATTTAAATATCATATTGTTACTGCATTGTATTGCTGCCAACAGTTTAATCAAAGATGAGTTTTATACGGAGGACTTATACAACACATCTCCAGTTAATTAATATATGATTTATCATTTTTGTCCTTTTATCTTAATATTTAAATGTGTATTTGTTTAGATAGAATATTAATAAAAATGACAAATTACATTAATTAGGTGGATGTGCGTAGTATATATAAAACTTCTTTATAGCATATCTATTTAACCAAACAAACAACAAAGGGAACAAATCCAAACTCTTCAATAAGCTGTGGATATAAGAGTCCGAACTCCTCGATGGTAACCAATATTCCAAAATTCCAAACGTTCTCGCCCAAATTGGAAGAAAATAGAAAAAAAAAAAAAAAACTCTTTTGGGGATGAGACCATCTTTGTAGATACGATTGCAACCACGTTGAAGTTTGGTTCAGTTCACTGTAGTGCCAAGGAACTTTCCAATTTGAAGCTCCAAACTTCAGCAAATATTTGCTGCATCAATGTCTTGTCCTACTACTTGATTTTACTTGAGTTTTGTCACGTGGCCCACAAACCACAGTTTCCTTAACATTTTCCTCGAAATTTCCAGGAATGGTGTACTAATCTAGCATGATGATATCCTCGTGTTAAGGTTATAGCTTCTCAAAAAAAAAAAAAACCCAAAGGCCAAAACTGTGAGGTAATCGTAGAGAGCAATGAGCATACCATCCCAAACCCAAGGCAATCTTCAAGAAGATTGACGCGTCTTTGTGTTTCTTTCTCTTTTGTCCTTTGGGATTTTGAATGGCATTATATATGTATTATGCCTAGAGGGTGTCTGAAAAGTGAGGTATACCAACCAGGAAGAATAGCAGTAATACTTTTTCAGCGAACCGGACAAAGGAAAAAAGCATCAACAAGAAACTTTTGACTATCTTGTAGGGTTGGTTTTGCCCAACTTCTTTTCCACCCAATTTGTGTAAAGTTGAAGAAACTTTTGACGCTCTCATAGTCTGATGCCATCGAAGTATTATGTAAAGTTGCGGCTTTTGATATCTTTCTACGATGAATTATGAAATTCGTCTACAGTAAAACCTAAAACCTCATCAGCAGAAGATATGTACCAATAAAAAATTAATGTGATTAAGAAAGCTTTATTTCCTTCTTTTGCAGTTTGAACTGTAAAACTCCACGCCTTTTGTTAGCACTCAGATATGTATCAAACTCCAGTCAGTCATCTTTTGAAGAATCTGTGTAAAGTTGCTGCTCATATAATTCAAATGCTACATATATAATCGTAGGCTCTATTCAAGCACCAAATAAAACCCTCCGGCTTTCATAATTTGTAATAATGGAGAAGAAAAATGCAACGAATCATACAAACTGGATGTCAAAAACCCAAAACAGTTTTGAGTGTCTGTAGAATAATTACACCTTTGTCTGTGAATATTTCCTAAAATGAAAAGAAACAGAAGGAATGAGGGTTGCCCCCAAAAGAATTTTGGACGATTGTAGAAATAGCGAGGAAAGAATCTAAATATAACGAATGCGTTACGATCTCTACAGTACAACTACCCTCTATACCTTCATATCTAAAATACAAATCCCACACCTTTGTGTCAGGATGCGGTGAGGGTGAGGGAATTTGGCGCGCATATATGGTTAGACTAGAGCATTTTCTCTTATTAAGCATAGATGCAGTTGATGAACTCGATCAGCTTGATTACGAAAACAGAAGATCAGTAGACATATGGTTCTCTTTCTTATTAGCTCAACCCATATGGAATTTTTGATGTGTAATCCTCCTCGAGCGGCAGATTTAGATCAGGCAACATCAATGGAGTTTCATGGTCTCTAACCTCCTGTACTGTCAGAGAACTCTTCGATTGGCATAGGGATTGGGCAGCATGTAGATTAGCGCATGCCACATCTGATGGAAAGATCAAAGCAGGGTCACATACTTCTTCCATTCTCTCGGGTTGGTCAGAGAGGGCTTCCTTGGATGCCATAGAGGTTGTAGCTTTCATCATCTGCTGTGACTGCAAATCAAGCAGTAACAAACATATAGATATGTTTAGACTGCATTGCTTATTAATTGTATTAATGTACAACAACCTCTTGGCTTTGCATCATAAACAGTCATATAGAAGCAAAATATATTATGAATCATTTGTTTACACATGACCACACTATAAATACTATCAGGAAATAACTGTTAACCAAGACGATTTAATTCAAATACCCTGATTTGATCAAAGATTTGCATGAAAGAGAAAGAGAGAGAGGCAAACTGACCTTCATTTTCTTGAAGCTTTCATTTGCATTTCTTTGTTTCTCAACGGTGAGACGTAAGGCTGCCAGTTCCTGACCAATGAATAGATTGAAATGTTAATATTTATTATTCAGTTATCACCAAAGAAGTCGCAGAAACATAGGGGACCAAGATATCTCAAGAAAAGTGGTCGCAGGAACATACACTTTCCAAAGTTCTCCTTTCCTTTAATAGAAAACTTTCCTCCTCCCTTAGTTCGGCTAATGACTGCCAAAAAGAGAGAATATTTAAGAGACATGACTCCAACTATAATTGTACTCATCATCAAAGGTTAAACAAATAAAAGACTAACGCATGGTGGTGGCAACACCTTAGTTCATAACTCCATTTCAAGCTTGGATTGAAAGAAAAAAATAATTAAATCCCACCTGATATTCCAATGGCATTTCTTCACTAATCGTCGATTGACATACAATTAGATTTCTAAGATGACTGCGGCCATGGAATGATCCATTTGGAAAGTAATTAATGATTGAGATACCAAGTATAGAACACTATTAACAGCCGGTAACCACATGAGCGTTTTTAGATTTTTCTTCTATTAAAATTTATGCACAATATTATCTTGACAACATGGAACATTGAATTTTATGGTTAGTTACCTTTTTCTTCCTCGACCTCTTGTTGTTGGTAGTTTCACCCCTAACAGCTACCTGTACACGAGTAATATAGGTTACAATCATGTAAACAGAAGTTATAGATAGGGCCCCTAATTACCAAAAAACAAAAATTCAATGTAATAAAGATTTACATCCAAGAACTCATAGATCAAGTTTTGCATATAATATGCATTGGAGACGCCAGAGACACCAGTTTGGCTCTCTTTTCCTCGAAAATAAAGAGCAATGTGAGGGTGTAGCACGAGACGGATCCGGGGATAAGGCAAAATAATTTCTTTATTTTTTATTTTTTTATACACTTAAAACAATTTGTTTTTTTTAAAAAGTCATAATTATTAAAATACACTTTCTAATCCTAATTAAAAACATTATCAAAGACAATCCGGATTCCGGACCCAACTGTGGGCGAGAATAAGCATTTTTTTTTTTTATGAAAAATTCTATGCATATTAATATTATTAAAGAAAAATGTCGTGCAGAAATCACTAGCATGTCCAAGGTTTACGTCGTTTCTCTTTTAAAAGAAGTCACACGACTTGCTCGTGAATCTACACGCGCGTGTATTAACTCTACACTTTGACCTTTTCTCAGTTTGTAGACCCCACACCCTCAAAGCAATCCCTTCTCGACCCCAACTCTTGTGGCTTTCTTTATTTGCATCTTTTCAAAAATCCTTAACTGAAATAATAATATTTTTTTTATAGTAAACTGAAATAATAATATTTGAATATATAAAACAAATTGAAATATATAAAATGAATCGATATATATTTAATTTTTATAAAAAAAAATGATAAAAAAAAAGATCCTATCAATAATGAATTTAAAATAAATGAAAATGTACTTAACACCTAAACACAACCCTAGGTTTTAAATCGAAGATGTTTCTGGGTCTGACGCTATTCCCAATAACCAACAAAGTCAGCTTCTCTATTATATACAGACTATCGATTCGCCCCACACATACACTTTTATCCATAATTAGGTGACAAGGTGGTCCCCACCAAAATGTAAAACTTTCAACTTTTCGACACCATACAAATGCAAACTTCTATTTGACCCAAATTTCCAATTCCCCGTATGGAAGGATGATCGGAGATTCGGAACCAATCAACGGCTGCGATCTGAGAGATTAGTCGTTAATAAGAAAGAGCACGTGTGAAAAGTGAAAAAGAGAGGACTCCGAGTCGCAGTGAGACGGGAGGTACAGTCTACAGATTTTAGCCTGCGCCCACAGGAAAAGCCAAACTGAGGCGACAACAGGGAATCATTTGCCTCCCGCAGCAAACATAAAGTGCACAACCACTACCAACACTACACCAAACTATACGCAGACCTATTTGCCACGAAAACACGCCACCGATCGAGATTAAAAACAAAATAAAAAAAAAAGCGGTTTAAAAACATTTCTCTTTACATTTACAAAAATGGCCCCTCGAGTTGACACAGAGAGAGACAGACTCGGGGCAAAGGAGTTTGGAAAAGTCGTTCCATGAGTCCATGACCAATGGAGGAGTTTTGACTCCGACAAGGAATTAGGGGTGGCAGGCAGCAATAGACTTTATAGTAGAAGGGTGTTTTGGTCAATTCGAATGTTGGCCATGACACGGAAAGCTGTAGTGTGAGGAGGAGAAAAAAAACGTGATAAGAGACTCGATCAAAGCCCTCCGTACTCCAATGCGTTGAATCAAAGTTATGAATCTTCTTTTATATAATAAATAAACTTCTTCAGAAGAAAATATATATGGGAAATGCAAATGGAAATATTCATTAATCGAAATTAGGAGGGCAGTTTGGTCATGGAGTTTTGCAACACGGCCAGTCCGACCACCGGCAAACGTACCGATCTAGTTTTGGAAACACCAAAGAAGTAAGAACAAAATAATAATAATAATAATAATAATAATAATAATAATGGAAGCTCCTAAAAAAGATTGAAAAGAACGGAAAATCTGACAGGTTCTGATGATGCCTAGATTCCATCCCCTGATAAACTCAATCCACGTAAATATCCAACTTTTAGATGGGTGTTACCGTCAATTCATTAAAGCGTTAAATCATGAGAAATTAAAAATTCCAGTCATCCTTCGTCCTAACCTCGCCATCACCAACCTACCGAGTAAGGTTCGGAAGAGAGAGAGAGAATCAGAGCAACTAACCTTAGATCTGGAAACGTCCGTCCTTTTTACCAGTCGGCTGGACTCCTCGAAACCTTCGAGTCCTCCACCGCTGAAAGAGGTGGCGCCGCTCCAGGAGAGTGGCGTGGTGGGACTAGCTCTCGCCAGTTCGGCCTTCTTCTTCCCGTCGCCGGTCCTCGGCGCCGATTTCGAACGCCGCTGGCGTACAGTCCAGTCAAGATGGAGAGCCGGCTTGGCTGGGCCCCGTGGTGGCGGTAGCTGCGACGGAGGCTGCTCTTGGTTGAGCTGTAGCAGTACGTACGCAACCAGCGAGTCGTCGGTCATGGCATTCTTAGCCCACTCTTCGTCGCTCATATTCCGGTCACTACGTGGTTTCTTACAAAGAAAGAACGGGAGCCAGAAGGGGTTGGTGGATATGGTGGTGGCGGAGGAGGAAAATATTGCTGGACTTGTATGGATGTATGTGCGCGCGCGCGTGTTAGTTAACTAATGGGAGGGTTAAAGGTAAAGGCTTTTATATACGTGGTTTGGGGAAGGGGAAGGGGAAGGAGAAGGGGCAGGGTGGATGCTTGCTTTCTTTTCATTTTTTTTCAACTTTTATTTTATTTATCGTGTTCGGGTCCACCATTCGTACACGTGGCACAGATCCTTTCATGTTACCCTTTTTATCTGCTCTCGCAGATTTGTTTGCTTTTGATAGGGATGTGGGCGTTAACGCGCCGGATCTGAAGGTGGACATATGCATACGGATTGTGACGATGTTACACATTGCGAGGGGGTGTTCAGCGGTTGGACTGTGGATACAGAAGACAGAACAGTAGCAATTTATTTATTTATTATATTTTTCAGTAGCAATTTATTTAAGAGTAATATTATATAAAATTGTAAATAACACATAATTATTTAAAAAATAAATAAAATTTATTATTAAAAAAATCATTTTCTTTTTCATATGAGTATTATATATATTTATTTTTTTTAAAAATAAATGTACGTTGTTTATAAGTTTATGACTACATCTATTATTACTTTTTATTTAATACAAAAATTTTGTTTTGTATTTTTTTTATATACATTTTTACGCATTTTTTTTGTACATTTACTAATTTAATTGGTTACATCTTTTTTTAAATATAAAATAATACGTAAAGGTAATTTTATACTAACAAAAATCTTTAAATTTTTTATAAAATAACTATTTGGAACTTTTAAATTCATCAGAATAATGCTAAAACTGAACTAATTTAATTTTAAAAACTAATATTAATTGAAATAATAGACAGTTCAAACCTTAAAAATGATTAATTGGTTTATTTTTCCCTTTTTATTTTAATGATCTAAAAAGGTAATGCTATTATGTCGTTCAAGTTTTTTGATCACTTGGTGTAATTTTAGTGTAAATTATATATATTTTTAAATATTTTAAAACAATTTTAAATATTTTTAAAAATTAAAAAATAATACACTAATATTTATATCTTTATTGATTAAGTAAAAACAAATTACATAAATAATAACATTGAAGAGACAAATTCAAGCAGTATAATATGGTGCATTGTAATTATTCAACTTTTATAAGGTGTTTTGCACGTGGTTGGGCCATATAATGAGGGGCTTGTGTGGGATGGGCCTAAAAGAAAAGAGGCTGCTTTCTTTAAACTACTAATATAAAACCTGTCTCAGGTGGCCCAAGCCCGAAACCCGGCCCCATCCTCAGCGTCATCGTCTTTAACCCCCGAAGCACCAAAATCCCTATCTGGTTCGCGCACTAAACCCTCCCTCTCCTTTTACTTCACCTCCCAAACCCTACATCCTCTTAACGAGCTCACTCCTCTTCGCCTCCTATGGCTGCTCTCCAACTCAGACCCAAACACAGAACCCTCCACAATCCCTCCCTCATTCACCTTTTCTCTACCTCCTCCACCCCTCCTGAGCCCACCTCTGCCGACCAATCCCCACCATCTGCCTCATCCGACACCTCCGAATCTCAATCATCCTTATCCTCCTATTTCTCTGATGTCAAAGCCAGTCTCAAACAACAGCAACAACATCGACCGGCTCCGCCATTTTCACAAAGGTATCCCACAATTCCAGCAAAACCTTCGAGCCCTTTAGAGTCATCTTTCTCCAAGCCTTCCGAAGCTACTTCCCTCGAAGAAATCCGCAAGAACCTCTCCGAGTTCCGCCTCCGATCCTCTGTGCCACCCCTCTACAGACCCAACTCCGCACAATCGAAGGGACCGTCCTCCGAATCTTCATCCCAGCACATCTCGTTTCAAGAGCTTTACAAACGGAATGTGATCGACAAGGCCGACGAGAACGGTACCAACACATCTTCGGGCCCCGGAAAAGTTGGCGGCAGTGACGGAAAGCACTCGTTTGATACAATTCGAGAGAGTTTACGGCAGCTACGTTCGTCGCCCCGAATGGCACAGAATGAGAGGAGGAGGGTTGAACCGATGTCGTTATCGGTATTTAAGAATAATTTGAATTTGAAGCCGGCTACGGATCCGGTTCCGGTGATTGGCGGGACTGGTACACTGCCGGTTTCAGTGTTTGGGAAGGAAAGGGAGCGGAAGGATATGGAGGGGGACAAAACGGCAATGAAGACGGAGTTTGTGAAGATGTATAGCTATGAGGAGTTGGGGAAGAAATTGAGGGAGCTGAGACCGGATGGGAACAAAGAAGGGAAGGCATGGTTTTCACTTGGGGAACTGAACGAGAGGTTGATGAAACTGAGGGAGATGGAGGATAGGCAGACAGAGTCAAGTAACATCGGGGGGGTTTTGTTTAAGGATTTGAGGGAGAGTTTGGTGAGAATGAAGATGTCAGAAGATGAGAAGGCAAAGAAAAGTTCCAGTAAGTAACGTGGCTTTGCATGGTGTTCAATAAAATAAATTCTAATGTTCTATCTTTTGGATAGTAGATCATGGAAGAATGTACATTCTGTTTTGGGTCTGAGGAAGTTTTGTGGAATTGATCATTTGCATGCTAGTCTTGGAATAGAATATGAAAACTAATAGAAAATTGTTATGGTTGGTAGAGGATGGGAAACTATGTTTCTTTGTTTGGTATTTTTATCGTGAATGAAGATAGGGGTACTTTGGATTGCTTGATTTTATGTTAATATGTAACCTGCGTTCATCAATAAATTCTTGATTACGGATAAAAAAAAATGTTAATATGCTACCACACCCCCTTGCTAAAGCTCCCTAAAAAAGTAAACAATTGTGAGAGGCAAAACATTTCTGCATTCTATAATGGCACGTTGAGAGGGGGTCAGTTTTCAATTCAGTGATTTCTCTATGCACGTCTAAATTGTGCTTATTATGATGTTATATTTTTGGTGTTTCATGGTATGCGGATTTAACCTCTGTTTTTGGTTGCTGAGATTCAAGATAAGTGAAAGGAGTGTAAGTTTTGAAAAATGGTATTTTATAATTTTGGACTGGTTAGGACATTAAAGATGAAAAATGCGTTTAGGAAGATATCTTTTGGACTACTTGTTTGAGTGGTACTGTTTTTTTCCTTACTCTAGAACAAAACATTATTTGGCTGTGCTGCGCTCAATAAACTAGGTTCTTGCTTGTATACTTCCTGTGTACTTGGCATTGCCTTTTTACATGGATCAATAAACTTCTTACTTTAAAAAAAAAAAAAAAATTATCATCTGGAAGCTAATCAACCTGAAGTTATCAAATTCCAAGAGTTAAAGATTCTAGATGGTAGATTGTTTAAAGATACTAGATGGTAGATTGTGCTCCACTTTTTGCTTTATAACTACAATTTAGATTCTCTTCCATGGTTTCTGTAAAATTTTAGGAAAAATGACAGATATCATGCTGCTACATTCTAGAATTTGGCTTGAATGGGGGTAAAATTTTGTTTCTTGTTTCATTAATAGTGAAAATATTTGATTTCTATGGTTCTTCCATCTTTTTATTCCCGTCAAAGTGTTGAGAATGAAATCTCACAGCTCCAGAATACTAATTTTCATTGTTCCAGAAACTGGATAATTTCTAGAATCCGGACTTACCTATATGGTAGATCATGAGCAGGCCTGGTTTAGTTCTTCCTTTCTTCTTATGCCTGTTAGATTAACCTTTAAGTATGATAAAAGGATTTCTTGAACTCCTTTGTGTGTGCTAGCAGGGTCCAAAGAAAATTTTGCGTTATCACTACTCGTTCCATTTTGTTTTATTTTTTTTTTAACATTTTTCATATAATGCTGGTTAGAATGTTCGTTCAGTTCTGGAATAACACTTACAAAATTTTGTAGTTTTTACAATTGTTTAGCTTAAAAAGTTCTGTTGGATATGATATCCATAAACTCATAATTTACTGAATCAGATTTATTTTTTCAGTCCAGAGA
The DNA here is from genome assembly GCA_036559045.1 of Platycarya longipes. Taxonomy (NCBI): domain Eukaryota; kingdom Viridiplantae; phylum Streptophyta; class Magnoliopsida; order Fagales; family Juglandaceae; genus Platycarya; species Platycarya longipes. The sequence continues at coordinate 51,955,813 of CM071789.1, forward strand.
CTGGATATCCTGGGTCAGTTAGGCAGAACTCCAAATTTTATGCTGGAACCTCCAAAGGAGCATCTTGTTGAAAAGGCAAGTATCCTACTCTTTGCTTTTTTACATTCTTGTTGTTCATTCAGTGGGATGAGATTGTTCGAGGGCCTTTTCATGAAGTGTATTATTTTAATTCATAAAATCTCGCGAAAGAGCTAATTTGAAATCTTCATCTATTTGTGATCCTATTTTTGCCTTCTTTTATTTAAGATTTAGTATATGTACAGTATTACTCTTGGCATCCTGTCCTTCGTACATTGAGCATTTTTACCTGAAAGACAAATTCAGTATATGCTGATGATGGAATTGGCATAAATCTTAGATGAAATCAGTGAACTTTACATTACTGCCATCACTCCTATAATTGGCATTTTCACTAGAACATCACTCCTAGGCGCTGCTCTTGTATATGACCCGTGTACTGGCTTTGCCTACTTATAATCAATACAATCTTATTTAAATAAATAAAAAAAATTTATGCACGCTTAAAATATTTATTTTTGGATAGCTCATTCTTTGGAAAGTGCATGTCCTTAAACTGTACCCAGTATGAACTTATTGATTGCCTACATTTCGATCATTAGACATGAAGTTATTCTACTTTCTAATATTGCAGGAGATTTGTTGCTCTAATTGTTCTTTTTTGAAATATGTTTAATGCAGTATTTCCATCCGGATAATATGTCTTCTGCAGAAAAACTGAAAATTGAGCTTGCAAAAATAAGAGATGAATTTAAAATGTCAGAGTCAGATTGCGGATCTGCACGTGTTCAAGGTAAAGGGGTTCGTTTTGTACTTACTCTGCCATACTGATTGATTACTTTGTTTGTCCTTTTATGGTTTATGGTATTTTTGTAAAGCCTTTATCTTCACATGCTTATCTTTTGATTGATGTGTCCAGGTTATCTCCGTAGTTCTCTTTTCTGTTTGTAACACTAAAAGAAGGCTGCTTTTTTTTTTCATTTTTTTTTTCCATTTTCTGTTTTTGACATTTGTGCAATGTGCTAGTCTGAGGAGAGTAGGGACTGTATATGTATGGCTTGGCCAAATTTGATTAGAAAGAAAAAAAAAGGCAACTTTTGGGACTTTGCCTTTTTTCTACGCAATTTGGTTGTTTTGTACTATTATTGGAGAATGGGTGCTATTAAAATCCCTGCCGCAACATAAAATTGGGTAGCTAGTAGTTCCCTTTTGATAAATTTAGGCAAAAGTGTATCTCATATATTCTGATTTTTTTATACTTAAAAAAAAAAACCTGTTCATGTAAATTTTTTAATCTAATTTCCTCTATTAATTTTTTGCATATGTATGATGATAATGGATTTGATGATGGAGGGAAGCAGAGATGTTTAGCAGTATAATCATCTACTTAATGATGTAGAATTCTTTTTGAGACATTCAAATCCATGACGTATCTGGGATGTTGTGAATGCCCCCAGACCCCACCCCCTTGTCCCCAAGGGGAAGCTATTATATTCGTTTTAGACCTACGGTTGAGAGATCAGAGAAGTGAGCACTTCGGTTTTATGCATGAAGTCTTTCCATACATATCATGTTTGCAACCATTGGTGTTTTGTTTTTCACTGGCCAAGGATTATTGAGGTCCTTCCTTTGATTTTTTTTGCAGTGGCACAACTCACAACTAAGATCAAGCATCTATCTTCCGTTTTACACAAGAAGGTGACAATCGAACTAAGTATCTCTATAATACAGTACTATATTAGATGGTGTTCATTGTATCACTGCTCATTTCTCTACTGTCTAGTTTGATGAACCATATTTAGCATTTTATAGTTTACTTGAGGTTAATACCAATCCTTTTATTTGAACAATAATTTGCATCCACACCTGATAAATAGGTGGTTAGCCAACTGTATTTAGTTTCTAAATTATTGGGCAAGTTAAAGTGAGAGTTTACTTATAACATGATATCTGAACCGTGCCTGACCATTAGCGCCAACAGGTCTACATATTAATCGATTGCATAGAGGTGTCATGACCTCCCTCTTTTTCCTAATTTGATTTACTTGTCATAATGTTGTAGGATAAGCATTCTCGAAAGGGTCTTATAGGAATGGTGCAGATGAGAAAGAGGTTATTGAAGTATCTCCGAAGAACCGACTGGGATTCTTACTGCTTGGTTCTCTCTAAACTCGGTCTTCGGGACAATCCTAATTACAAGAACTAGGCTAGTCAACAATGCGAACCTTGTGGTTTTCTTTGTAAGATAATTACTTGTAGTCTTTGGCACAAACCTTGATTACGAGAAAATTAGACTAATCAATAATTTAACCATCACTGTGTTTCTCTTTCTTTTTTCTTCTTTTCCTCTGCAAGATTACTGCTATAGTTGGTCAACCTGAGCTTTGTTCCATAATTCCATTTGTCGAGGGAGCTAAAAGACATTACAATGATTTTTTGTATCCATTTTATGATTCATATTTCTTTGTTACCTTGTTTTGCTCTCTTTTTCTTGAACTTGTATGTTCTTTATGAAGGTCTCTCCAAAGACACGGTTTTCTTTTTTAATGTTGCAGACGGCTGATATTTGTAGTCGTAAAATGTACAAATGCTGAGCAATCATTTTGAAAAAAAGTGAGTAAATGCAAATTTTACATAAAAAAAATTAATTTTTTAATAGTAGATCCGACTCACTCTTCTTATGTGTCACACATGCACAAGATTTCATACATGGACACTTTTATCGCTTGATGTGTGGGTTTAAACCAATTTCCATTTATATTTTTCCTGTGTCATCACATCACAAGTTCAGCTAGCATAGAGTGGGATAAGAGCTTAAAAGAAGTAACACAAATGAAATACTATGTCATTATGCTAAGTTTTTCAATTCTTTGCTTAAGAGACCAAAAAATAAAAAAAGAAACTGGTAATTCTTGAATGCCAAAGTCACCGTAGGAGACAAAGATTCTGGTGGATGGTGATGATTCTCAATAGTCAAGACACTGCACCAAGGACTAATTATTACTGCTGCAGAAAATTTAGATTTCTTAACAATTGGATTGTGATGTCATCTGGAATAATTTTGTTAAGTCCAGAAGTTATTCAAACGAGTTGAACTACACGCACTAACAAAATATCAAAATGGGCTAAAATTTATCCGAATCTTAAGGTAAAACTCATCCTTGAGATTTTGCTCATAGCTTCAATGAAAAAACTTTACTATTTCATTCTCTACACTATATATCAATATTAGATTTGTTATTTTTATCCTTTTATTTAAATACACGTATATTTATATATATATGTAAATATTTATATTAAAATATAAAGATAAAATAATAAATTACATTAAAACATTTCTCTCGCTTCTATAATACTAAATTCATCAATAATTAAGCAGCAAGGATCTGTCTTTGATGGATAAAAGCGGTGGAAAACGAAGCATGTGCTGACATATGCAAGCGACATTCAGGCATCCACGTAGTCTGTAAAAATTTCATTGGCCCTTTCCCGGAAAATGCCAATTGTAATGATCAAGTTAAAAAAGCATCATAATTGCTTAATGACCGTTTTAATCACCCAAGTCTAAGGAGAAATATTATCCAATTCATTAATTAAATACAATTCTACATGACGGTGCCGTTCAACCAGTGAGAGGCAAGTGTCGCTCTTTCGCTCCCTCATGCGCCATTCCACGCCACATCAGCCGACCATGATCGCTCCACTCCCGAGTCTTGAGACTTGACGCAATCTAGGAACCATAGTCTTACAAAAAGAGAGGGAATGTTGGGCGAAAATCTAAAGGGATCTTATCCTTTGCTATTGTGTTAAAAAAGAAGATCTTTAGTGATGTCAATCGATTTCAAAGTAATAATTAATTAGTTTTACTGTTTTTCTAAATTTTTATGAAAATGTTAAATTATCTCAATTTACTCTATATATATATTAATTTATTTTATTTAAATACATCTTAATCTAATTTAAATAATTTGCAATCATCATAATATATAAAAACGCAATTTAATACTCTAGATTTAAGGCCTCGTTTGTTTACAAATAAAATAAGATGCATTAAGATAAAAATTAAAAATTAAATAAAATATTATTAGAATATATTTTTTAGTATTATTTTTATTTTAAAATTTGAAAAAATTGAGTTTTTTTATTTTATTTTATATGAAATTTTGAAAAAAATTTAATAATAAAATGAAATAAAATAAAATGAAACGAGAGTAATTATAAAAATAAAAGAGTTTTGTTTCGTTTATTTTCGTAAATGGAATGAGATGAGATGAGATGAATTGAAATAAAAATAAAAAAGTAAAAAAAAAATATTATTAGAATATATATACTTTCAATATTATTTTTGTATTGATATTTAAAAAAATAATAATTTTAGGAGGAGTCGGTTTTAATTTTAAATTTTTTTTCCTTATTTTCAACCTTGTTTTCAATTCTTATATAAAAAACAAACCAATAAAATTCATTAGACCCATGAAAATAAAGTTGAAGATGAAAAAAAAAATTTAACTAAAAACAAAATTGAAAATGAAGATGGAGAAAAAAATGTTAAAAACAAGATTCAAAATGAAGAATTTGTTTTTCTCATTTTCAACATTGTTTTCAATTCATATACAAAAAAATAAACCAATAGAATTTATTAGATTTACGAGAATAAGATTGAAAATAAAAAAAAAAATATTAAATTAAAGTCAACTTTCTCTCTACTTTTTAAAATCTGACTCTCCTAAAATTATTACGGGTGCAATGTGAGCAATAGTTGCCTTTCCGTTTAGAGTTCAAACGATACTCGCTTCGAGAAGCAGGTCGAATATCAACAGCAACATGGCAAAAAATCATGCTTACTATTTCAACACCCCAGTTTGAACTGATCATCGTCTTAGCTACCTTCCAAACGAAACTTCTCCGTTTGGTCTAGTTTTCTCATTTGTTGTGCTTTAAGTTTTAAGAAAAGAAAAAAGAAAAAAGAAAAATAAAAGCGTGTGCATTTTTGCAACGGTCTTGCCACTTTTACACTTCATCGAAAGCTATGTACTTTATAACATAACAAATTGATCACAGCTCTCTTTCTGGGCCTAAAAGAAAGTTTCCTGGGATTTTTTTTCTTTTTCTTTATTTATTTATTATTATTATTTTGCCTTCTCTTTTTATTTGTTTTCAAACACACATTACAGAGAGGCGTTTTCATCAGGCTGACATAATCGCTTACACCATCTCAACTTTCCTCAGATCCCAAAAACAAGTCCCCCCCCTCCAAAAAAAAGAATAACAGTTCTATTCCTGAAAGCTTTTGAGGATGTGTGTGGTTATACATGTCATATATGAGGCCATGCCTGGATATTTTAATCTCAAAACCCGAATGCGATGATGATGATGATGAATAATTTAGCCGAGATGCGCTCCTCCAGATGAAACAAAGTTCATGGTCTCTTTATGTTTCCATTGGAAATTATAATGAAGGGAACCATTTCCTACCTCCACTAGTTAAAAGAATTAGCCTACGAGAGTGTTATTATATATCAAGCTTGCGTATTGGTAACATCACTCAGCACTAAGCCCACCTTCTCAATCCGCACAATTCACGCGCCAACAGCCTCTCAATCGTTTTCATGACTTGCACTCAAAACTTCCCCTGCCATTTCCCTTCAACTTGGCCCGATTCTGTTTCAATATTTCAACTCTGCCCATTACACTTTTTTACCATGGCTTGGCTGTCTTCATCCTTTTGACAACTCGGCTCATCCCTTTCGGTTTTTGATGCGCATCCTACATCTAGTTGGAGCTGGAAAACCAGCATTTGTTATCAACCAGCTGGACCCCCACATAGTGGCACCCAAAATGGATCATTGGAATTGGATGGTAAAATTTTAATCTTGAACTCTTGCTCTCTTCCGCAAGAGAAATGAGATTTATAGTCATGAAGTGTGCGAGTACTACGTAATCGTTTTAAAAAAAGTAAGTAGAATACGGGACTCATATAAAAAAATATATTTTTAATAGTAGCCTTCACTTTTTTTTAAAACAATTACGCGATGTTTAAGCACTTTACAATTGTATGTAATATTATTTTTTCCTCAAATAAGTATTCATGAAGGCGTTCAAATTATTTTGTAATGGAAAAAAATACAATTTGTTTTAGAAATTACCTGGGGGGCAGACCGTCTGCCCCCCTCGAACGGAGCAGCCCCCGCCGCCCCCGGTGGCGGTGGGCGACACCACCCACACTATCGGGACCGGCGGACTCAAGCAACCTCACCCCTACGACGGCGAGCTCCGGCAAGCTCTGGTGTGCGTACGGGTCCGAAACGGGTTTAAGGCTGCCGGGGCATACCAAAACTCGCCGTCGTAGGGGTGAGGTCGCCTGAGTCCGTCGGTCCCGATGGTATGGGCGGTGTCGCCCACCGCCACCGGCGGCGGCTCCATTTTCTCCATGGCTGAATTCCCTTAAATTCATCTTCATTTTATTTTTTTATTGTGTTTTTTATTATGTTTTTATTTTTTAATTGTGTTTTTTATTGTGTTTTTTATTATGTTTTGTTCATTTTATTTTTTTATTATATTTTTAATCTTCATTTTTTTATTTAATCATATTTTTTATTTTATTTTAATGTGTTTTTCATTTTAAAGCAGCCCAACTAACGTTGGGCTGCTTTAGACGTTAGGGACAGCCGGACCGATCCCCAACGTCTCCCTTTGTTTTATGCTGTTAAATGACAACCTAGAGGTTTAATTATTATTATTATTTTCCTTCCTTCTCTTTTCCAATTCAGGAGGACCCTGTATCGGTATCTTCAAAAATGATTTTAATTAGGCATCCAAACACTAGAAGAGAAGAAAAGTGTAACTTGCTCAAATTCCTAGCCGACCTCAACAAGCATGTGGGTGATGTTAATGCTAAAAAGATTAGGGCAAGATGTCAGTGTTGCATTAGAAATAGCAGTCACAAATAGAATGTGCACAGTGGTCAACCACCAAGTTGGGGGTTTCTTCGCAGCCCTAATGGATCTTGATTGATCTTTCACTGTAAAAATGGGTTTTGGTGAGAAACCACTCGGTGGTCCTAACTCTAAAGTAATGCCACACACGACCCATGCTTGATTTGACTCATTGCCCTTTGCATAGTCTCGCTTGGATTCGGAGATAAGATGAGTTGAGATGAGTTTAGTTTATTTTTTAATATTATTATTATTTTGGGATTTGAAAAATGTGTATTAGGAATTGAAAAATGTGTATTGGGAATTGAAAAAGGTGTATAGGAATTTGTGTTTTATATAAAAAATTATAAAAATATAATGATGAAATAAAGATGAGTTGAGATGAGTTGAACTCACCTTCGAATACAAACGGGGCCTTAATGAATGATTCTACCAGTAAAATTACCATGAGGTAGGCAACAAACTCGTGTTTGGAAAATAATTTTTCTAGATCTGAAGCAGGTTAAAACCTCACTTCACGTGATTAATTCTCTATGTGATTCACAAATAGAGTTATTTTGATATTGTTATTGTGGCTACTACTTATCCCAAAAGTTTAACTTGATAGAAATATATAAATTTTTTTATGTATGGGTCAGACTCTCCCTTAATAGATAGGTCAACATGTGAAATAGTTAATTAAATAAAATAAAACGTAGAGTGAGTTTGAACTCAAGATCGCCTCTATTCTAATATCATATAAAATTACATTTTATTCTAAAAGCTTACTTAATGAAAATAAGTAGATTTTATTATTTATTTTATATTCTACATTTATTCTTACTTACTATCATTCACTGATAATTTTGCAGTTTTTTGGTTTCATCCTTTGAACTTTCTATCGTACTTCAATTGTCAAATCTGTGCTTGATCTTCAAACAAATTTGTTAAAGATGTAAACCAGTCCAAGATTTATGACTAAAATTTACTGAGGTGGCAATATCATAATCAACTGTTTAATGAAAGCAAAGCTAACCATAATTATGTGGTGCAGGTTAGTGATCTTACTTGCACGTTATAAATTCCAAAAATTACCGATCTAATTTTGACTCCCACAACTCTGTACGAGTCGACCCTTAAGTTTGTAGAAGCTTATGATTACTTCAATTAGGAGGCCATGACCCAGTAGTCATGAACTCAGTCCAGCTAAGACAACAAAAATCAACTGACTGGGGTACACAGAGAGAGAGAGAGAGAGAGAGGGGCCATTTTCTGTAATATCAGAAACATAATGAGGGTATTTTCTGTAACCATTTCCTTTAAATAGTACACATTTTGCTCCTAAAACTCTCCACTTGGAAAACCTCCATTAAACCAGAATTTGGTTCAATAAACAAAACCATGGGAAATAGCTTCGTTCTGCAAACAAAAGCTATCAAGATCGTGAAAACAGATGGGAAAGTTGTCAGATACAAAGCCCCCATGAAAGTCCACCAAATCTTGTCGGAGTTCCCCGGCCATGCAATATCCGACACCCTTCCCGTTCTCCGGCACCTCAAACCAGAAACCAAACTGCTCAGAGATCATGTATACCATCTTGTACCTCTTCCTTTGCCATCACCAAAACTTGGGAAGAAGAAAAAGGTGAGATTTGCAAATCCAGAGGGGGAAGCAGTTCAAGAAAGTGGGGTGGTCAGAATTAAACTGATCATTACCAAGAAAGAGCTGCTCGAGATATTAGAGAAAGGAGTCGATTCTGTTGGTGAGAAGGTTTCTCAACTTCAGAGTAAAAGCTGCATAGGCGAAGCATGTGAATATACGGGTGATGACAGCAACTGTAGAGGGTGGATGCCCGAGTTAAAAAGCATACCTGAAGCAAGCTAGCCAGCAATAGTACAAGCATATATATTGAAAAAGGAAGAAAAAAGAGTTCTATTTTTGATTTTAACACACAATATTAAACATGTAGCCATGAAAGAAATAGTTTAGTTCTTCTCATCAGCTGTTCTTGTGATATACTTCAAGTTTTTTTTTTCTCTGCACACTGATCATTAAAAAACCTGAAGTTAATACATAAGCAAACGAGTTAAGAGTCATCTACTTCAACACCTCCTCCTATCCCTGTGTTGATCAAATATGGTGTAGCAAGGAAGGCGTATCAAAATCGCACAGCAATAAGATTATGATTAACACAAGGATGCTAATCTCGGATTAAAGCTTTGATTAAAAACCGCAGAAAATCTTTTGCCAACACGCATGACAGTATCACAACGTCCATTTTCATTTAGGATGTAGCTTTGTTCCTAACGTGCGAAATTATCACTTACCTAGAAAATTTTAAATGATGAAAAGAGATATTTTATTATTTATTTTATATCCTCGCGTTGAAACATACTCTTTTTTAATAAATGATCCAACAAGTAAAATATTTTATGAAATAAAATAAAGTATAAATTCATGACTCAAACTTAAGATTTTTGCTCTAATATTATATAAAATTATTATTTGTCTTGAAAATTTAACTTAATAAAAAAAAAGTAGATTTTATTCTTTAGTTTATTTCTTAACAATTTTAAATATTGGGCATGCCATACGAGAAGAGGGCGATGTGGCAACACTTGAGACCCCTTTAGCTCACGACCTCACTTACCAATTACTAAAGAGAAATGATAAATACAGTCGTAGACTTATAAGCGGTGTGTAGTCATTTTAAAGAAAAATAAATATATATGGGATCCACATGAAAAAAATTTAACTTTTTTAATAGTGGATTCAACTTTTTTCTAAAGGCCGCTTGCAACTATACGACTGTATGTAACATTACTCATAAGTGTAAAGACAGCACCATATGTTTCTCCTATCAGTTAAGGTGATCCAAGTTCTACTCTTTGAATAGAGATCCCGTTTTTCGAATTTTTTTTTAAAAAAAAATTATTTATTTATTTATTATTACCATTATTAATTTCATTTATCTCAAGAATCTACTAATTTATTCAAAGTCTGTTAAGATATAATAAAATCTATCTCTTTCTATCAGTTTAAATTTTTAGGACAAATTGTGATTTTACGTAATATCATAGCAGAGGTCCTGAGTTTGAATCCTAACTCTATATTCTATATTCTATTTAGTTAAATATTTTACTTATTAGACCTATTAATTGACGAAAAATCTGACCCACAAGCGAGAGGAAGTATTAAGATATAATCAAATCTTTTTTTTTTTCGCAAAAAATTAAGGTTATATGTCTAAAAGTGACCCTCTTCAATTTTATTAAAAAATCTCACTTATGGCAAAGGAAAATAAAAAACAAATCAGCCTCAAGGGATTACAAATATCTATAGACTCATCCCAAGTAGCAGCCATCAGCCTTATTCTCAAAAACGTCCAAACTAATAACAAATAAATAATCACTAAAAAACCCTTTACAAAACAGATGCAACAAAAATATTTGTTGAGTATGGCTTAGGAATACAAGCCCAGTCCTGTCTCGCTCGACCCTCGCTCGAGCGAGACTTCGAGACTTCCAGAATTGCTCCAACCCGAGACTTCGCTCGACCCTCGCTCGACCTCCCGCTCGAGCGAGGTTCAGGCAGTGACTTCGCTCGACACTCGCTCGACCTCCCGCTCGAGCGAGATTCCACGTGGCGCTAGGTGTCCGATTTCTAGTCGAGCGAATCTGACCTAGAAGTCCTCGCTCGAGCGAGTTTAAATCTCGCTCGAGCGAGATTGCAGAATATAAATAGCGCGAAGGTTTTTTCGCGTATCAGACGACGAAGAAGCAGACGAAGCGCGAGGCCTCTGTTTTCGGCGCCAGTGAACAGTAACTCCTCCTAGATCATTTTCTTCTCCATTTCTCCACTATTCTGAGTGAAACTTGTGAGGATTGAGTGTATACACGTGAGGTGAGTGTTCGCTGTTGTAAGTATCTCTTGATACTCTCTCTGTAACCTCCATTTGATCTAGTGAAGCTTTGAAACCAACCCCACAGTGGACGTAAGCTCATTTTGAGCTGAACCACTTAAATCTGTGTGTTCTTTCTGTGTTTACTGTTTTATTTCTCATTGTTGCATCCGCTGCGGTTTATTTCATATCTCTGTTGTTTGTTTCATTGCCTATTTCCCAACAATATTAACAGACCAAAATGCATCAAGAGCGCAGGGAAGGAAATCCCAAAAAATCCAAACAAATCATTTCCTTGACTTGCTGTGGAAGATCATCCTGGCAACTATATGATCGAGATATACCAGATTCACCTTGCTTGGCAAAGAAATCCGCACTTTGATTCGCCTCTATGTAAACATGTTCTTTATAATAAGATTTATTTATTTTTATTAATTTAAATTTTTGTGATAAGTGATAATTTTATAATGCCACGATTGATATGTACCGAATTATATCAAGAAAGCAGTTTCTTCTTATATGTTTGAGAGTACTTTTAATGAAATAGCTAAAATTTTTCTTCAAAATTATATTTTTTTGTACAATTTTTCAAAAATTTGATTATATTTGATCAAAAGTTACTTTTTTTAAAAAAGTGAATAATAAAATTATATTTTTCTTCAAATAAGAAAATTTTAAATTTATTATTCATTTTTTAAAATAAAGTGTACTTTTTAATATTTTTTTATAATTTTTATAATTATTTTTGATTAAATATGATTAAAGTTTTTAAAAAATTATATAAAAAGTATAATTTAAAAAAAAAGATTAGCTACCTCATTAAAAATATTCCGAGGTAAAGCCCTCAGCCCTACATCCAAAGTAATGACTACCTATGTTTATGATTCACCCCCATAATTATTATCATTATGGTGGTGCTGATATTGTTCTCATCATGACAGCAGTGGAATGATTACCAGGCACTTGATGTCTAAATGGATGGGAAGTAGACTTATACAGTAAAAGTGAGTATTTTTTTGGCATAAAAGATTAAGACTTCGCTTAGATTTGAAGATGAGATGAGTTGAGATGAATTTAATTTATTTTTTAATATTATTATTATTTTGGGATTAGAAAAATATGTGTTGAGATTTGAAAAATGTGTATTAGAATTTGAAAAAGGTGTATAGGAATTTGTATTTTATATAAAAAATTATAAAAATAAAATGATGAAATGAAGATGAGTTGAAATGAGTTGAACTCATCTTCGAATACAAACGGAGCCTTAGATAAATGCAGTCTTTGTTGTGTTCTATGCATGCATCATTGTGGCGCGATCCACACGGTCGTTTCACATGATCTTTTAGAAGGCACTAAACTATGTTCTGTTTTGCAGTATTGAGTAAGAGATATTTTATAAGTGAATGTTTAAAATTACAATAAGAAATATTGTTTTTAATTTAAGATTTATAGTTTAAAATTTAATATAATAAATTTTATTATTAAAAAATTATTTATTGTTTGAAATACATATATCTAAAATATTTTTTAAAATTAGTTATGGCAGTTCTTTAAAATATATAATTATCTGTATGAATTTTTAAATAAAAATTACAATTTAGTGCTTTTTGAATAAGTTGATTTTTAACTTTTCTAACCGTCTAAAATATTTTTTATAAAATTATCAAATACGTCATTTTTAAAAAAATATTTTTAACTATTTAAAAATACTTTTTAAATTTTAAAATACAATCTCAAAAAGACTCTAATGTTAAAAACAAATTTAAGCCTTTTATAATTTTACTTTTCTAGCATCCTAATATGGTTATTAAATAAAATAGTATACAATAAATTAGAGAGTTTCTGATGTTAGAATCCTATTTAGTGCGACTCACATGCCACATTATTAAGAAGTTTAATTCAATTAATCTTGGGTGTTAAAGAGTTTTATTTTTAATGTATAATTAGTAATGAATTCAAGTCTAACTCTATTATAGGGTCCCTGGCCTAGCCTATAAATAAGAGTCTATCGCTGTCGATATGACAATCAGAAGACATAAGCCAGAAGATTATCTTTCTACTCACATCCAACATATTTTTTGAAAGAGAGATCTTTTTAGGCTCTTGTTTATTCTCGAATTCCTGTAATGCGGTGGCCAAATCAAGAATTTATCTTAGAGAGTTAAGTAAAATTAATATAAAATATATAAAATATTTATTTTTATATTTTTATATTTTTTTTATGTAGTATAAAATAATTTAATATTAAAATCTATAATAAAAATAAAATACGTTTAATATAACTTATATATTAAAAATATATATAATATGTCAAGAACACATCATTATAATAAAAAAAATATTAAAAATACGTTAAAAATCATCTAAATTCTTTTTTATTTTATTTTTATTTATAATAAAAATATGTCATCATATTATTATATCATTTTATTTTATATGAGATGAATCTTATTTTTAAATTAAATTAAATTTTATAAAAATGGTCAAGATAATTTTTAAATAATGAACTAATACAAGATAAAGTTAATATTTATCTTATTAAATTATCAAAAAATTAACTTATATTATTTTTTTCTTTAAAAAATTTGTTTTTAAAATTTAAAAAAAAAAAAAAAAAAAAAAAAGTGGAGCCAGGGGGTAGGGTGCCAATGGCCCCCTACTCCAACGTGGCTCCGCCACTGCTATAACGGGAGGTACCCGCTCTTGTTAATTTTTTAAATAAACCGCAATGAATCAACTGGATGCTTTAAGAACTAAATTACAAGCCATTACCCCCAAAAAGAAAATTTTCATTTATTTTACTTTTGCAGTCTCCACGCGGTTGTACAGTGTCAAAAATCATACAGCATCATCCTTACAACGAAATTACGTGGAACACAACTCAAGAACAAGTTGCTGGTTTAATATTGCAGTGGCATGACTTCTGGCAATCCCACTCAATGACTCTTCCCAAATAGTTTATACTTAGTGCTTTCATTCAAGAAATGATGCTTTCTCCCAGAAAAAACATGATGCCTTCTGCGGAATGAAGATCATTCGTTTGGGAAATGAAGTGGGCCTACATCTTTTATAAAGTTCATTTTTTTCTGGTTCCATACTAGGGTACTAGAGCCCCTGCCTTTTTTGGGAATAGAGTCTATCAATGGACATCTAACAGGATACTCCATTACAGGAAATAGAAAACTCGATTAGATTTAACAGAAAACCCGACGTTCAACATTATATTATTGGGTTGAGTAATATTAGGTATAAGCTTTAAATGTACAAGTATTTACAAGCCTTTTACAAGCCTTCTATAAAATTTTACAAGCCTTTTATAACAACATTATAAGTATATCCGTTTAATGATGTTGCCTCTGCACTAAACCAGTTGTTACAACTCTAGTCTATCTCATCCTATCACTCACTAACAACAGGGACAATCTCTCTTTCTGACATGCAAAAATCCGTGGAAATATCATAGAAAAGCGGAAGGAGAACAAGGAGGACAAAGCATTAATTTTAACAGTGATCCATAGATTTCAGTGGGGGGTTAATATATGTTCAAAGTAGTCCACTATGTTTAACGCGTCCACTATGAATATAGTGGTTGACTGGGGTGCCATTGTTTCGTGTATTACCTTACTTCTTGCTTTCAAACTTCACCCAATAATATTCTATGTTTTAATCCGCATTTATTTGATTACCCAAGGGACAAAAGGTAGCAGAAGAAAGGGAAATTGTAAGCATGTGAACCATGACTTGATTGCTTTCCCCCATTTTTAACTTTAATTCATCAACGTTTTTACTGTTGATATCCCAATTTTATGTAGACTACTACATTCCCTATTGAACAGAAACCACTCAACACTGACTTACTGCAAAACATTCTTTAACATTGCCTATAAACAGAGAGTGTTGTATCGACAGAATTAGAGCAGTGGGATAACAAAATCTAGCATGAAAAATTACATTTCTCTTGAAATTAAGAGTCTGCTGATTTAAAAAATAAATGAAAATTCTTACAAAGTTTACTTTCAACTAACTATGTGGAGAAGTTAACTGAAGGGAGCTGTAAAATGATTTAAGTATCCGAGGGACACTTTCCGGGTCCTTTATGCTAGCCCTCCCCAACAAAACAGCCATGGCGCAAGAACAGGCTCCTTAGCTTTTCAGTCAAAAGAAAACCACCAGAATTCAGAGTTATTTTTCTTAAAGATGGCCTTGAAAATACCATCCATGCAATCTCTCTATTCACATTATCACACCATTTCAGATTTATCACCCTTAATCCTCTGCAGTTCTTCAGTACTTCCTTCACCCCTTTATCCGTCACATTCAGGCAGCCCGCCAATTCCAAACGTTGTAGCCGGCAACTTCTCTTTCCGATCATTGCCAAAGCATCATCAGTAATCCCTGACCATTTTGCACTCAGTTCTTCCAATTCAGAGAGTTCGAAGTCTATCATGAACTCCTTGATCCCTCTACATAGGTTTATCTCCAAATGCCTGATCTCCCTGCAACTCTTAAAAATTTCTGAAATGCTTTCTCCTGTGATTTCCCAACAAGAACTTAGGTCGAGGAATTGTAGACCGGGGCAAACATTAACCAAAGTTTTGATGCTCTCATTTCCCAATTTACCATTTTGAGCCAAGCTTAGAGCTTTGACCCGATGGTTCACCACAAAATCCGTAGTAAGATCTTCCTTCCCTAGATTTGTTCTCTCCATTTTGACTTCATTCAGGAGACGACACATTTTCATGATGGTAAAGAAGGTCGAATTTGTGAGCTTAGAACATTTACTGAGATTAATTGCGGTTAACTTGGAGAAAGAGTCGGATAACTCCATTATGTTCTGGTCTGTGAGAAAACTTACTCCTTCAAGGTTTAACAAACTAAGACTCCGGTACTTGTTCAACAACAGAGAGAAGCCAGCAAACGTGAAACCGTGGCAATGGGCAAGAGTGAGCTTATTTAGTGGTAGACATGCTTCTACAATTGAGTAAAGCAGTTCATCCGCAACAAATGAGTGTGACAAATCAATATTTCCCAACGCTTTAGCGTATAGAAAAGATTCTACGAAACCAACATCCACTGAGGGAAACCAAATTTGATTTACAGATATGGACCTCAATTCACGACTATAACGAATCGCGAAAGCAATAGCATTTGGGGTTATGCAAGTGCAGTCTCGGACCGCGATTTCTCTGATTAAGGTACAATTGGATGACAGAGCGATTAGTGATTGATTGGTAATGATGTGGTTACCTGAAAGGTCGATCTTGATCAGGTTCTTGAGCTTCAATGTCAATGCAGAAACCCCCAAGTCAGTCACAGGCCCCGAAAATCTCCCCAAATTATCCAACCCATTCGAGGAGTAGCAATCTTTATGCTCAGGATAGCTAATATCAAGTTCTTCCAGCTTTGGAAACGATGATGCTATAGTAAACAGATCGACGTCCTGCAGTAAGCCTATCTTGGAGAAATTCAGGCTTCTCAAGTTCTTCATATTCGAACCCAATTCTCTCAACCCATCGAGGTGAAGACTCTTCTGATTGGAAAGAGAGAGAGCTTCGAGGTCCAACCCTGATCTTGCAATTTGATTGAGAAGGCCTTCAAGGTCTCCATGAAAGTCACGGAGTTCTATCTTGCGGAGACGACGAAATCTTCGGAGGAGTCGAGGCAGGAAAAGAATCGTCTGGTCGGTGACAGTGAGGATAACTCGAAGTTGATTGGAGATGGCAAGGAACTGCCTGCCGACCAAAGATAGCGATTCGAAGTGACGATGGTGGTCAACGAAAGAGAACACGAGTTCCCAACATTCTTCGGGAAGATGAACGGGAGGTTTCTCTGACATTGATTTCAGTTGGAGGAACAGGAAGGTAGGAAAAGGAGAAATGGGTAAAGTTGTTTTGGTAGAGCAGATCTTGAGATCCGTGGATAGATCCGAGTTTTCAAAAAAAGGGCAAAAAATTGGAGTTCATTTTACCTTTTCTTGTGGGCCTGTGGCCTCAGCCCTTGAGTCCAATTTTAAAATTTGAATTTTAAATTTTAAAACTATTCGAAATTTTGAATAATAATAGAAGAATTTTGGAGTTCGGTCCAAACTCTTCCTTTGTAACTCCCGCTATCTTCGACGGCTGGATCTATTTTTGAGTTTAAGGCCGCCAGGGGCACATTGGAGGTCCTCGGGACTCGCCGTCGTAGGGGTGGGGTTGCTAGCTCCCTCTGATCCCGATGGACTGTGCGGTGTCCCCTAACGTCGTCGGGAACGGCAGAGGTTGGACTGAGGTCGAATTTTCTTAAAAATTCATCTTCATTTTATTTTTTATTATATTTTTTATATATTTTTTATTATATTTTCTTCATTTTATTATTTTATTATGTTTTCTAAATTTTATTTTTTTATTATATTTTTTAATATTTTTTATTATATTTTTATACAAATTATAGGGATTTAAGAGGGTTTCGAGAATGGGCTGCAAAGACGCTGGAGTGCAACCCGACCTCACCCTAGCGTCACCCATAAAAAAAAGTCTCAATCTATATATAATTATATTAAAAAGATAAAGTTTAAATACATCGATTATTATTATGGGTGACGCTGGGGTGCAGTCGGGCTGCACCCCAGCATCTTTGCAGTTCACCCTTTAAACCCCTATAATTTGTATAAAAATACAATAAAAAATACAATAAAATAATAAAATGAAAAAATATAATAAAAAACATAATAAGAAATAAAATGAAGATGAATTTTTAAATGAATTCGGCCTCAGCCTAGCCCCCCCCTCGGCTGTCGGTGGCGGTGGGTGACACAGAATCATTTTCAGGTTTAAGGCAGTCGGGGGCATACTGGAGGTCGCCGAGGCTCGCCGTCGTAGGAGTGGGGTCGCCAGCTCCCTCCAATCCCGATGGGCTGGGCGGTGTCGCCCACTGCCGCCGGGGACGGCGGGGGTTGTAAATGGGGAGTTCGGTCGGACCGAATCCCAAGATTCCTCTTTTTAGGTGACGCTGGGGTGCGGTTGGGCTGCACTCCAGCGTCTTTGTAACCCACCCCCAATCCTTCTAAACCCCTATAATTTGTATAAAAATATAATAAAAAAATTTAAAAACACAATAAAAAATATAATAAAATAAAGAAAATGAAGAAAATATAATAAAAAAACATAATAAAAAATACAATAAAAAAATAAAATAAAGATTAATTTTTAAGGGACTTCGGCTTCAGCCCAGTCCAATACTAATGCTCTAAATTGTTCTATTGTGTTTATTATATATATATATATATATATATAAAAGGAGTCCTAGGGTTCGGTCCAACCGAACCCCACCTTTGCAGGCCCTGCCGGCAGCGGCAGCGGCAGTGGGTGACATAGCCCAATTCATCGGGATCGGAAGGAGCCGGCGACCCCACCCCTGCGACGGTGAGCCCCGACAGCCTCCAGTGTGTCCCCGGCTGCCTTAAACCCAAAAATAGGTCCGTGGGCTGAGCGGTGTCGCCCACCGCTGTAGGGGACGGCGATGGCTGCAAAGGGGGGGTTCGGTCGGATCAAATCCGAGGATTCCTCTTTTTTTATCTGATAAACACAATAGATCAATTTAGAGCATTAGCATTGGATTGGTTAAAAATTTTCTTTAAAAAATATAAATTTACATATATATCAAAAAAATCTTATCATATTTGATCAAAATTAGGAAGAAGAAAGTGGAAAAATAGAATAAAAGTACTTTTACTCTTCAAAAGTGAATACTAAATTCAAAATTTTCTTTAAATTTGTGTGTAAATTTATATTTTTTGAAGAAAATTTTTAGTCAATCCAATGTTAATGTTCTTAGAGCATCTTTCTTATTTTGGCTAAGAATAATACTTATTGCGGTCCACAATTGTGGACCGCAATACAGTTCTAAATGGAATGTAGGTTTCATTTAAAAGAAACACTGTGTTCTATTTAGATCAGATAAAATGAGTATTGTGTTCCATTTAGGCGAAGGGGCATGAACGCTTGCAGTCCACAAAGTGATTGCTAAGTGAACCAAATGAATTAGGACAAATGAAAAGGACTAGCATGTAGTTTCTTACTTCATAAAAAGTCACTTACAATATTCATTTTCACAATAACTACTTCTTCCAACCAGATGTATGGCCTTTTTAAGTCTAGACTGATTAGCAAATAATGATGTGGGATGTGGGTAATTATATGCCATAAATACTAAAGCAAGAAAGTATGGGTAGTTAATGCAGCTCTATGTACAGAAAGTGCAGAGCCAAATCATCTGAAATGGAAATCATCACATACCATCAACACTTGAACAGAAACTCATATCTCTCTATTATTACAATTAAGTTATGGGCCATAGCTTTCAATGTTATACGTTGCACAACCAACAAGAAATAGAAAAGACGTTCTAGCAAATCACCGAAATGCAGCCAGGACTTGAAATAACAGAGGCACGGATGAGATTTTCCCACAAAACTAAAGGCTGGCTCACTGAGGTGCTAGAATCGTTAAGGTAGTCTTCGACGAATGACTTGTCAGATGCACGAATGAGATTTTGTGAAAATTTTGGTTGTTTGCCATATCTTTAGGTTGAAGATGACGGAGGACAATTTAGTCATTTTTTCAATAAAATGAAGGATCATATAGTACTTTTGTATTCTGGATTCAGGATTGTATATAGCAGTACTTTTTAGCTAAATGCGTTTTTTAAATTTACTTAATATCATACTTTTTTTATATTTGCCTTTACAATTTAAATTTAAGACCTATATTAAATTAGTCATTCATTCTTTACATAATAAGATATTATTAATAAAAATAAAATAAAATATTATTAAATTAATATATTTTTTATTTAATTGATTTTTATCACATTTTATTGATTTTTATCACATCAGATTAGCAACTTATTTTTATTTAAATAATTATTAATATTATTTAATATTAATTTGTTTTTATCACATTTTGTAATTATTTAATTTATTTTCTCACATTTGGGTTGGAGTGAGAAATAGTTTTAATGTTTGACTAGATAAGTATAGCCTTTTATCTTTGGCTAAGTAGAAGAAATCCAAATTACTTTAAAGATGTCCAATCCAATGTGAATTCTATTTGACATAAATTATCGGAAGTTTGACCATCATTCTTATTTGGCCACCAAAAACGATGCTCACTAGCAATAAATATGGAATTTTCATATATAATGTGAAACGATATGTACAATCACGCTTTCATGCAAAATGTTATCTAAATTGACAGCATTAGAGCATCTTCAATAGTTTTGTTAAAACTCATTTCTTGACTAAAATAAAGTTAAATCTATCAAATTTATCTCATATTGATCTAGTCATCTTCAAATAATTTTAACTTTGATGAATAGTAAATCACTCATTCTCTCCAAATATAGAGAGTTACTATTCATAGATTATCCTATTATTTTATTCTTATCTATTAATACAATCAAGTTTTGCTAGCGTTTGAGAGAAGATATAATTATAAAAAAAAAATCTTATGCCTAATTAATATTTAATACATTATGAGCATTTTCAAAATTAAAAAAATAATTTATTGTGTACTAAAATTAATACTCTATATATTAAGTGTGTTTGCAAAATTAAAAAAAAATTATATTAAAATATATAATATTATATTATTATTTTGACTTTAATTTAACTAGACCAATGTGGATCTCTTGGCTAAACCATATGGATTATAGCCAAGAGAGCAAAATTAAACTTTATTTCAGACTTAATAATAAAACCATTGCTAATGCTCTTATAAATCATAAGTTTTGGGAGTGAAATAAGATAAAAATTTTGTAAATAATAGTAAGATTGCTTATAAATAGTAATTAAATAGTTTGAATAAATACTTTATGAAGGTTTGGAAAATGAGAAATAAAAATTTGAATAAAAAAACTTAAAAATTTGTTAAAATATAATTTTCTAATATATATTACTTTTATTTGAAATTTTGAAAATTAATTTCTTTTAATTAATATTTTGTTTGAAAGTTTAGGAAAATTAAACTTTTTTTTTTTTGAAAGAATTGTAAGATTAGTTTAAAAGTATTCCTATTTAAATAATATTTAAGAAGGACATTAAAATTTTAAGATGATTTTTTTTTTCCAAACAAGCACCGTAGTCTTTAGGATAATGTCTCTCATTCCTTTTACGTTTTTTTTTTTGAGTGAGTGTTCTTTGAAGATGATACCATCTTAACAACTTCATTGCAATTCTCGCGTCATCATCTAACACGTTTTTTTTTTTGGGCTTAATGATCATCTTTGCACTCTAGAATATTGGAAATTGCTCATGCTGTATGAGGGGCCTTTCGCTGTTATTGTGCACTAAATTCAGTAATGACCGTTCCTTACAGCTTTTTTTACAATTTAGTTAGTACATGTTTGAGATTATGGTAGAAAAATATTATTTTTAGTTTAAAGTTTAGAACTTAAAGTTTAATGTAATAAGTTCTATTACTAAAAAGTCATTTACTATTTGGAATTCATATGTCTAAAACACTTTTAAAGTTAGTTATGATAGTTTTTTAAAAATATATAATTATCTGCAGGAGCTTTTTGATAAAAATTCTATTTTAAAGTTTATTAAAAAAGTTGATTTTTAACTTTTTTTTAATTGACTAATTGCTTTTATTAAAGTTATTCAAACATGTAATTTTTTTTTAAAAATACTTTTAATTTTTCGAAACGCAATCTCAAACATGTTCTTAATAAAGTTATAAGAGTGTTATTATTTATAAACATATATTTTATTAAAAGCAAAGTTATAAACAAGTAGTAAAATTTGTTTTGTCTCTAGCACTACTCATTTAAAGAAGAATATAGCTACTGATTAATACATACGTATTGTCAATATATGAATAATCATAACAAAAATATTTTATTTTCAAAGAAGTTTTAAAAAAGTAAAACAGTGACTGGATATGATATGTTAGATTATAAAATTATTTTTATTATAAGATATATTTAATATATCATAAAAATTCATGATAGTTTATAAGTTTATTTTGAGGAGATGTCTTTGTATTTGTTAATATAGCACTTCACTAATGATTATTGTTGAAATAAGGAGCAATGCTTTCTAAATATGGTATAAATGACTGCTATTTGCCTTGGAGATGAGCTATAAGCCTATATGCATGCAGATGAAAACCTCAAGACTATAGAAAATAGAAAATTGATAGGTTTTCCAATCGGGATTATATTTTTATTTCGTCAATTCAATGCTCGAGAAGTTCACATGAGAATTGTGATGTTGTCACGTACAGAATAGGTTTTCTAAGATCTTTACCCAAAGAACAGGTAAGCTATTTTTGTCAACCATATTAATTAGGCGCCGAACGTATGCATTGCATGCTTGTTTCAACTTTCAACCCATATGCTCGTGTGACTAATTAATTCCCACCAAGTTTGCATTTTTACAAGTCTAAGTCTATTATACCGTTTCAAATATATATACATATCTAAATAATTGCTTTTCAAATTAATTTTTTTATTAATATTTTTTAGTTGATGATTAAGAAAGTAATTTTAAGTATATTACTATTTTTTTTTTATATTTTTAAAAAATATTTAAATATATTAAAAAAATGAGAATAAAAAATAGAAAAAATAAAAAAATGATTTTGACTCGACGGCTACATGCAACGGTAAATTCAAATTGTAGGCGGCATGATAGCCTCACGACATTCCTTAAAAAAAAAAAATATATATATATAATTTATTATTGAAATTATTATTTTCATATAAATTTTATATTTCTCTTCAAATTTATCACCGATAACGGTCACGAACTCGGAACTCCGGCACACTCTCCTTCTTCCACGTTTGTCTCTACCCCACGACGACCCACACGTCTCAGTCGCCCAAAAACTTTTATCTATTATTATTTTTTTTTAACAAAGAAAAGATGGTAGGGCTGTGTTTGGCCCACGCGATTCACGTCCCCTTTCTGCCCTTCGGCTCCTCTCAGGTATCAATAGTTATTACGCACACCCACTCTCCACCCACCCTCCACCGGATAGATAGATAAAAGTGCTTTGTTGGTTTCCCTCCAGCAGTTTCTTTGTCTTCTTCTGCCAGCAGATAACAAAGATTTTTACGTACATTCAACTCGACACTAGCAACAAAGGAAGTTTCTTAGAGTCCCAACATAATATAACACACTCTCTCCCCTCCTCTCTGGGGAGAAAAAGTGGCATGATGAATCTTCTTTGTCTTCTGCTTTCCATGTGGGTATCGAGCGCCATTTTCTCTACAATCATCATTGATGCCGGATCAGAGCCTGCAATATCTGCAATTTCGGAGCCTGCTTCTCAAATTTCTCTAAAAATGGAAGCTGAATCTCCAGGTACTTCAACAATGCACAGGGGATTTCTGTTTTTGGACTTTGTTCCACCTCAGGGACTTGTGTGGCCTGTTCGGTATTTGCTTGTCTAATGGGTTTTCGTTGCATCCAATTTTCGAATTCATTCAAACCTCAACTAGAGTGTATATGTTTTCAATCTAGATATATTCTATGTTTGGGGTTTTTATTTTGGTTTTAGATATTAGATGTATCTCCTGTAAACTTGTATTCTAGAGGGTTTAATCTCTTCTCCTTTTACTTGTGCTCTGTTTGGTTTCTGAGAAAATGTATCTTAAGCAGAAGTTAAATTGGTTAGGAATAGGCTGTTTGTTGTTTGATTGTCCCAAAAACCACAAGTTTCGCTCAATTGTATAATTGTACTTGAAAAAAAAAACTATCTTTCTTTGTTGTGGTTACATGGGTGTTTCATTCAAAGTAAAAAATGGAAAGAAAATCGGAACATGGAGTTTAAGAGCTAAGTACGCAGTTTCCTCGGGAACGAAACGGAAACATGCTACGGTAAGCTAATGTTGATCTCTAATTTTTCAGTACTTATTTCATGGCGGTAATTTATCGTGGACTAAAATATCGCATTCACGTTTCGCTTCCTTTTCCGATCTCATAATCCCCATGATTGTCTAAACAGAAAACAATATCTTTCCATGTTATACATGCATCGGGGGTGGCTCAATATATATATGTGGCCTAAAGCGATCATTGGGAGCCTTAGGTGGTAGCCTTAGTTGCTACCCCTTTGAGCCAGCCCTGATATGCATATGCACATTTTATATTTTTATAATTCCCTTTTGCGCTTTCTAATAGAATTTCTGCTTATAAAAAAAAACTAATTCGCTGTATTTCTAAATTAGCATGTTTAGTCATGGTTTTCTCATGCTAATACCAGGAGTACCAAAGGTTAGAGTAATGCACCACCAATATTTGAACAAGAGAATTCTTGTAGCGCTCATTATTGCTTCCATTCTCCTTGGGGTGATTTTGCTGTTTTCAATATGTTTTGGGATCTATAGATGGAAAAACTTGAAGAACTCCAATGAAAAAGGTAAAAAAGCTTAGGTCTCATCTATTTAATGAAAGTTGCATTTGCTTTTCCTTTGAGATCGATGTTCACGTTTTTTCCATTTACCTTGTCTTTCTAATATGGTTCTGAAGAGGCTGGAAAAGGGATGTCACAAAGTACAATGATGGTTAGATTTAATTCCTTGACGATGGTCGATAAGAAAAGTGCGGTAGCCATATTCGATTATCAATCATTAGAAGCTGCGACAAACAATTTCCATGAAAGTAATGTTATAGGTGAGGGTAGTTCTGGACGTATCTACAAAGCTCGTTTTGATGAAAAATTCCTTGCAGCAGTGAAGAGAATTGATGGTTTCAGGCTAGGCGTGGAAAGAGAATTTGAAGTAATATTCTCGATGAAATTGATTTGGATATTCATTTGTTGGTTCCTGAACCTTTTCTTTACGGGTTTCCTCTTAATTAATTAATTGGAATTGCAGAATGAGGTGAATTACTTGGGCAAAATTCGGCATCAGAATATTATTGAACTACTTGGTTACTGTATCAACGGAGAATCAAGGTTTCTTGTTTATGAAATGGTGGAGAAAGCTTCTTTGGAAACTCAATTGCATGGTATATCTTTTTTTTCATTATTAATTAAAGAAAAGAATTAAAAAGGACAGTAGCCAAGGAACTTTTGTAGGTCTGCTTGTATTGTATCTGATTTTCTCAAATTTGTAGGATCTACTCGGGGATCAGGTTTAACGTGGCATTTGCGGATGAAAATAGCTGTTGATGTTGCTAGGTAAGTTCACTATGCTCATAACTAAGCCTGTTCATCCGGGCCGGGTATATCTTTTTTTTTTCTTAAAATAGTTAGGCAATATTTTTTTGTTTAAAGATATTCAAGAAAATTAATCATCCAAGTTCCGGATCCAGGAATCGGGAACCTGGATAAATAGGCCTACTCATAACTTGTTTTACTTCATCTTTTCTCCATTTTTTTACATTAACATGGTTGTTGTCATAAATGGTGCTAGGGGACTAGAATATCTTCATGAGTATTCCAATCCTCCCGTGGTTCATAGAGACATAAAATCCTCTAACATTCTTCTGGATTCTAATTACAATGCCAAGGTAAGATCTATAGGTTGTCTGTTTGAAACTGGCATGCACAATATTTTGGCTGTATGTGATATTCAATAGAATGCTTTCTCCTCTAATGAGATTTTCTTGAATCAGCTGTCAGATTTTCTCCTTGCCGTAACTTCTGACACTGAAAACAAGAACATAAAGCTTTCAGGAACATCAGGTTATTTGGCACCAGAGTATCTTTCAGATGGTATGGATTTTTTATATGATGTTTGAACTACATACCCATAATCATTCGTTTGAATATTTGTTGCATTTGTCTTCCTTTGAGAGCTCTTCTTTCTGTGAAACCTTTCGAAATTCTGTTCATGCACTCAATGCTCCATGTTCTGATAAGCATAGTGTCTTTATGTTTTGCCTTAAAAGAACTATGTTTTGCCTTGCGTATGCTTCTACTCGCTGCTAACTGATGTCATTATGATTAGCCTATAATCTGCATAGAATGATCAAGTTAATCACACAGTGTGAATAATCTGTGATGATAGGAAGGGTGATAATAGTTCATAAATTCAGGTAGATGATTCTTTTAAATAACATATGTCTTTCACTGTCAGTATAGTGTAGAAGTACCTTAGTGCATCCATATGCTTAGAATGTATTATTTCCTAGGGTTCTATTTGTTCCAACTTCCAAGGGTAAAAGTAACGTTGAAAAGAACAGATTCAATGTTAATGCTGTAGGATGGGCTACCGATAAAAAAAAAAAGATGTTGTAGGGTTGGGCATGTATCATTGCTAGTCCATTAATTATATATTGTTTCTGTAATGCAGTTGATGAAGAAAGTGGATGACTCATTTTCACTTGTTAATCGTATAGTTGTAGTCAAGAAGGCATTACAATTAGCTGTCTTAAGTTGTCCCTATGTTTGGTTTTCTAATGCCACATAGAACCAAAATTCCAACTAGAGGGTTTTCTTCCATATAAACGTTGTGGGACTATTTCTTACAGGTAAACTAACAGATAAAAGTGATGTCTATGCTTTTGGAGTGGTCCTTCTTGAACTTCTTATGGGAAGAAAGCCATTGGAAAATGATGCTCCGCCTCAATGCCAATCTATTGTTACATGGGTAGGTCGTCTTTCAGAAGTCACAAAGCTGCCTTTGATGAAATGCTTGATGTCTGAATCAATTTTTTTTATTTGCAGGCTATTCCCCAGCTTACCGAGAGGTCTAAGCTTCCAAACATTGTCGATCCTGTAATAAAAAACACCATGGACCTAAAGCACTTATATCAGGTTCCTAAAAGACTAATATATGGGTATCTAATGAATTGTTATGTGTCGGCATTTGCACCTAAATTATAATCTTATTACCATTGAACAGGTTGCTGCTGTGGCTGTGCTATGTGTACAACCAGAACCATGTTATCGGCCGTTGATAACGGATGTTCTGCACTCACTCATCCCTCTTGTCCCTTTCGAGCTTGGAGGGTCACTCAGAATTACAGAACCTGCTAAACCAGTCCACCCAGAGCCCTCCGGCTGACCAGAGAACCTAGTTTGTTACTATACACATTGTCATCATGCTCAGGCTCACCACATTCTAGGCAATCACATTCAAAACACCTGATTTGTTATCTCGTGTTCATGATCATTCTTTGCAGATTACATTTTCCGTGAGTTTTGGACAGCAGTAAACTTACGGTATGAAGAGTTTGTTTCCTTAATTAAAGATGTAAATTTGATGTAATTTTTCCATTACAATATGGGAAACCAATTTCAAACCAGCAAGAGAACAAAAAAAAAAAAAAGAAGGGAGGTGCGGGGATCCAAAAATCTGTGAAATAAACTTTTCTCATCCTATGGATGAATTAAGTCGATAATTTGATGGTCATTCTATGGTAATCTCATTTTGCTACATCATGGTTTATCTTATCAACGACTCTTAACATCGTATTCACGAATTCATTTTTCCAACTTTTGGCCTCCTGCTCGAAGATACACGGCTTGAGAACAACAATTACAACATCTGGTTTTTGTTTTTCCTTTACCATCTAGTTTGTTTCGTAGCCTATATTGTCTTCCCCTCTTTCTTTCTTTTTTTTTTCTTTTTTTTTTTAATTGCCATGTTTATTCGGTAACATATGATATGTTAACCACTGTTGCAGAGAAGGAAACAGACACAGAAGAAGACAAAGATGTTGAGACGCGTGATGGAAAATGAGAGGTTAATCTGCAAACAAGGAAAAAGACACATAAATAAATAAATAAATAGCTCCAAAGACACAGAAGCTTGTTAATGATTGGTCAAATGTTGACATTAATTTTCATCTTCCAAACTCTTTTATTCAAGCCTTTGCATAGATTGGATTTGGAGTTATCACCCATAACTCATGATAAATGGATGCTGATTTCCATATTTTAGAGCGTAGTTGTTAGATTAAAGACAAACACACAGAATTTCAATGAAGATCTTCATAACAAAACCAATTGTCTTTGTCAATACCCAACAACTTGAAGGCAAAGCCAAATCAGTTAAAAGCTAAATCTTATAAGATAAAAAAATACCATTGCTCCGAATTCAAGTATATTCCACGTGTAAATCTTACGTGGACAAGATAAAATGTACATAAACATTACAGATACTTTTTTTTTTTTTTTTTTGGTTCAATTCAAAGATTTTCTTGGCCCAAATACATTTTCATTTTAGTTATATGCCAACTGTATAAAGCCTGAAGTGCGGACGATAAAATCAATGCATCAAAACAAAACAAACTATGAAGAAGAATACAACTCCAAGTTTCTTGAGCATGCGGCGCAAGCAGTACTACAAATTCTTAATCTAAATTCATTATTCTCGATGATCCCGACAAAAATCAACTCTACTTAATTCCCCCAAAACTTCAACCCCGATTGCTTTGATCTTCTGTCTCTGTCTATGAAAAAGAATCGATGGCCATTTCAAGCTGGCTATGCATTAGCAGCACAAAGAATATGCTTGTTAAAATTGTTCATCCAGGTGGCCATGTCGAGCTCCATGAGAGGCCAACACTTGCAGCAGAGGTCATGACTCGGAACGCTAAATGTTACGTCGCCCATCCACATGTATTCCAGCAGCCATGGGCGATTATCGAACCAGAGACGACGCTGATGCCCGGCAACAAGTTTTATGTCGTGCCCATAGGCACAATACGGAAGCTTCAGCGCAACGCTTTGAAGTATTCTCCGTCTTTAGTTCGTCAAATCCGTAGCGCTCAATCTAGCAAAGGAGAAGAAGAAGATAATGGCGCTGTTTCTTCTCCAAATCTAATATATGGCAGCAGAATGAAACCTAATGATGGAGACAAGCAGTGTTGCTTTTCTGAAGACAGTTGCTTTATGGGTTTGCTGAAGGGTATCAAGGCTCGAGAAACTGGAGAGGAGTACTCAAGTCAGGAAACAGGATCGCCAATTAGCAGAAGTAAAAGTTCCTCAGAGGTGAAAGTGCTTAGAAGAAAGAGGCCTAGTGATTTTACGAGGCCTAGGATTAAAGGGCCTCTCAAGAAACTTGCATCTTTTGATCATTGGCAACCGAGTCTAGAAAGTATCAAGGAAGAATAATAATTGCAATCATCCATGCATCTCTATAACAAGTATATATACACATAAGCACACTTCATTTCTCTGTAATACTCCATGAATGAGATCAGAATTCAGAAGGCTTCAGAAAATTCTTAATTCCGCTATTTCTCTGTATCAATATTAGAAATAGGAATTAATGAGGAAAAAACTATACACTTCTATGGAAATACCGTTGAATATCGTTTGATGTGCTTAAAAATAAGGACATTTCTCCATTGTACTTGAAATGAAAAATATATTTTCAATATAAAATATGATATATATATATATATATATATATAAAAGAACCCTTTTATAGCTGTTCAACCAATCTCTTTGTACCAGGTGAATCCCCGCGAAGAATCCTTACCATTTTTCGACTGTTTTTTTTTTTTTGGGCCTCCGCTCACCTCATTCCCTACCCTTTACCCTTTCCGGCCATTTCCTTTATGCTTTTCGCTCCTTCTCCATCTATTTTTCCGCCGGTTTTCAATTGATTTTCCTATTGGAGCTTTACTTCGCTAATCTTTTGTCTACTGGCAACCCTCACGCGCCACCCCCAGCCTCTATAGCTACCGATCTAAAAGTCAAGTGTGGGACTTAGTGCTGCCGATGGGCGTGTGCGCTGCATGTACTTCTTTGGCCGTATGCGTCGTACGCACATAAAAGTGATTTGAAGTAGCTCTGTGGCCCACACACCCTCTCGGCAGTCTCTGTGGCATCAGGTCTTCTGATTCTCGTCGCTTGCACTTCCTCTCCCTCGGCGTGTATTGCACACGCGCCACTACTGTCATTGGTTGTCCGCTGGCGATCTAGTGTAGTCTCCAACTTTTCTTTGTTCTTGCTTCCCCCAATTAAAGACCAAGCGAATGTAGAAGTGAAAGTCCCTTGTAATTTACCTAGACTAACATGGTGCAGCATACACCTTACCGTTGCAACCTTGAACCATCTTTAGGCGGTTCCTCCCTTCTAGGGACTTTGGGCCGATGCTATTTTATGGCACCTCTACTCCTCTTTCGGAAGTCATTCTCTTGACATCCTTTTTAGTACAACATTTTGTGTCAACTTTTTGGAAAGACAGTATGAGACTTTCACTTCACTAAAATTTGTGTCTTGTAATTTGTTAATTTATTTATGTAAATCTACTAAACTTGTCGAGAAAAAAAAAGATATATATATGTATATATTTTTTAGTTTCATTGGATCGTCCCAACCTGTTTCTATTAATTTGTACTAATGAGATACTTTCTCATTTCAAGTGAATTTTCAAACATGCTTGCATATTTTTTATTTAAAAACTATTTTGAAAAAACAAAAAAGCTTTTAAAACTTTCTTTCCCAACAACCCATGAGGAATAAATATTCATCATTTTGAAGGCCGACTATTTTACAGAGAAGAGCCATTGTCACCAAATTCAAACAAATTGTGAAATAATTATTTTACAAGAACTAATCGTATCTAAAGAAAATAAATACTATTACGTCAGTAGAGGGAAATCATAATGATGATTTATATGGAAGAGAAACGTTTTGAATTCAATTATTTAATGCAATCAGAAGATATGTCATATGAGCAACTAAAAGTAGTTGATGATTCATTCCCTAATAATCTGGGCAGATCTGCTGCTCTACGTCGAGCAACTATTCCTGGGTGATAATGTCATGCTGGGTGATAATTATTAAATGCTCTCTCTCTCTCTGTATGTGGGCCTATGGCGTCGTGGTTGTTTGCAATAGGGTATTTTAGGTATTTTACTCTTTTTTACCTCCTTGTTTGGTGTGTGTGGGGGTTTTCCAGGTTAATTTAAAGGAATCCAAAACCAGGGGATTAGGAAAAGTAGTAAAGCCAAGCGCCAAACAGGGTTGAATATGATGGGCGACCCACAAAAGCCAACCAAGTTTTACACCATTAAAGCACAGAGGTTGATGGTTGAAGAAGCTGCTTCTCTTGGTCCCAGAGAGTGCAGAGAATTCAGCTTCAATGGAGTGATGGAGACTAGGGGCAGGGGAAACATAGCCTTTCAGAATGAATCTACAGATGGTACAGATCTAAACCCAAGTTTATTTGTGACTTTTCATTCCATTTTATGGTCGATAAACCTCCCTAACGAACGATCGGGCTTATGTTTGAGCATGATGAACCACATCGTGCCGACCTTTTGCCAATAAACTTTCCGGCCTCAGAATGGAAAACTGGAGCCTATACATTTCTTCCATGTGTTTCGGCATTGTTTCCTGGGCTTGTCTACCCAAGATTAGAGATCACATATTCACAAAGTTCTAAGCCGTATGTTTGCCCCTTTTCATATCATACTTCTTTTTGAAAGGTTCTAAGCCACACCATCATTATTGTTATTTGCTTCCTGCCAATTTAATAAATAATAAAGGCTTAAGGGAAAAGAGAAGAAGATATATATAAGTAGCAAATGGGCTTTCTAAAATCACTAGGAAGTTAGGCAAGGTGTAAAGAGATAACTCAGCTTAAACTCCAGGTAAATTGTGGTTGATTTCCACCGATCTTCCTCAGAGAGAAATTCTAACTACAAAATGATTATATAAAAATAATTTTATAAATCGATGAAACTAGATATAATTCTTAAAGTTGCCTTCAAAAAAGTTATTTTTTTGTTTTGTTGGATATTATGTTGGATTGGGATTTGTGAAGAATTTACCTTTACAAATGACGTAGGCGCTTCAAAGAAGGGATTGGCGAAATCAAATCTGTTCGAGATCTGCGCTGCAAACTATTGGAAGCCTCCTTTATTTGAATGCAACAAAGAGGAAGGGCCAAGCCATGCAAAAATGTATGTTCAACATAATATATATATATATATATATGTATCTATATTATATATTACTCGAACACCCAACTCTCCCAATTGATCTGGGGACAAAGATTTCTGCATTTCCGAAGATGTAAGAATCTATAATTTTATGTTGCCTGCTTGGATGCTACATTGTGAGTGATTATTTCGTAGTTCTATACAGGTTCACCTTCAAGGTTATCGTCGTGATAGAGGAAGCCTCAACCACGGTTTTGGAGTGCATTGGTGCTCCCCAATTGAACAAGAAAACAGCAGCAGAGCAAGCAGCTGAAGGGGCCTTATGGTACTTGAAACATATTGGTTATTCTCCAAAGGACGCCTAAAACATTCGCATGCAACTGACCTTTCTTTCTTTTTTCCTGATCAATACATGATGTTTGCTTGTTCCAACTGCTTACTGGAAATTAATTTAGGGTTTTTGTATATCTTGCAATGACATAGAACGTCAGGATTTATAGAATAGAAAATATATCTACTTGATAAACAGGAATAGTTGACATGCTTGAAGCACAAAGAAAGGAATTATCATTGAAAATGAATGCTGACTAAATGCATACTAAGCTAATTAAAATCAGAGTTAGCCATCCTACAAAAAACATGCCAGGAAAGGACAAACATTAAACAAAGAACTTGTGTCACTTGAATGCCCCCAGCTCGTTTGCCAAACTATTTACTCCCTCAAACGGTATAGTGTTGTTGAATGGTTTCAATATCAAGACCCTTCAGTTTCACTACAGACTCAACGTGACCCTTGAGCGTGTGGAGCTCCCTCAACCTGGAAACAGAACAAAGTGGTTCATTTAACTTCTAATTACCCACGCGGGCACACAAAGATATAAAGAGATTACATGAAATAAAGTTACAAAACGAGATGGGATAAGTTGAAATAAATTTAATTTAATTTATTTTTTAATATTATTATTATTTTAAAATTTGAAAAAAATTGAATTAGGATTTAAAAAATTTATATTGGAATTTGAAAAAGTTGTATTAGGATTTATATTTTATATGAAAATTTGAAAAAGTGTAAAAATGAGTTTGAGATGATCTCAACTCGTCTACAAATCCAAACTGGCCCTTAATCTAATATAAAAATAAAATAAAAAAAATATATCGCATATAAAATAAAATAATCTAATAACAAGATGACATATTTTTATTATAGATAAAAAAATAAAATAAAAAAATTAGATGATTTTTAACATATTTTCAATACATTTTTATATTAATCAAAAAAAGAATTAATACAATTTTTATTATGATGACATGTTCTTAATATATCATATATTTTTTTTAATACATAAATTATATTAAGCGTATTTTATTTCTATTATAAATCTTACTATCAGATTATTTTATATTAAAAAAAATTATATAGAAATAGAACAAAATATATTTTATATATATTATTTTAACTTTACTTATCTTTTTAAAGAAAATTTCTAATTCTGTTATTATTTAAAATAAAAATAATTTTATAATTTAACAAATTATATCGACTTATAAATTTATTTTTTTATTTATTTTGTAGTTATAGTGTTTGCCATGTCAGCAAACCCGGAAATTACCTGGCAACTTCAGCACGCCTCTTGGCCTGTTCGGCAATTTCAGACAACTCCCCATGGTTGTTCTTATCAGTGAAAGATTCTGATGTCTCGGGAGGATGAAGCCCGTGCAGTGACCGTTGAGCTGCAGCCCATTGCGCTTCCCTCTCTCCCCTTCCATAATCTTTCTTCGTCGTGAAAGCAGTCTGGATAAAAAAAAAAAAAAAAAATGGTCAAAGGTTGGGAAAAAAATGTTTACTCAACCCATTCCTCGAATCTAAGAATAAAATCTGTTACCTTATTCTCGAGCAGATTATTCCAGGCCTTGCCACTCAACACATATCGGATAATGAATTTAAGAATATCTAAAGGAATGTAAAAGATGATGCTGTAGATCCAAATAACGCCAGCCCATCCCCACCCAATTCCACGTATCCTCGCAAAGCTCCAATTTCCATACACAGCAATAATAGTAGCCACCTTCATTGATCCATCAGAAAAAGAAGAAAAAATCATTACTTGGGTCATTTATATGGGAAACCAGAAACTCGAGTTTCCTGTAACACTCACCAGCTGTGCTATAAGAAAGGCAACCACAAGCAAGAGACCAGGGCGTTCGACATAAGAAAAGCTCCGGGACCGAGTAACAAAGATGAGTGCCTGACTTACAATGCTCACTTGAAGGTAGACAGCTGCAGTAAGCTCTTCATTGTTGTTCCTTATAGATCTTACACCAAACTTATTCTGTCCATGTTATGTAAGAATAATCATGAATTTGCTATTAGATTGCTTTTGTATCGAGGACCAAATAACATCAAGAAGATATTTCTGAAAGTCTATACAAATGCCATGAATTTGTAATTAGGTGGGATATTGATATTTTCTTACCGAGAAGAAGTCGGTTCCGTGAGCAACCCAAAAGAAAACAACGGTCATGACAGCTAGATAGGTGCCAAGAACGATGCCAGTGGCAAAGATCTCCCTAAGCTTCCATGAATCAGGAAGAGGAGAAGGCTTCACCCTGTCTTTCGAGATGGTCATGATAGTTCCATCATTGAGTATGGCAATTATCAGAACCATGAAAGGTGAGAAATCGAATTTCCATATCAGTGCCAGAAGCATAAAACCCAGCACGATACGGATAGTTATAGAAACTGCATAAATGGTGTAGTTCTTCATTCTCTGGAAAATGGCTCTGCTAGTCAAGACAGCACTAATAATTACACTTAATCCGGGCTCTGTCAGGACTATGTCAGATGCACCTCGGGCTGCATCAGTAGCATCAGCAACTGCAATCCCAATATCTGCCTTCTTTAGAGCTGGGGCATCATTTACACCATCTCCAGTCATCCCACATATATGCTTCCTCTCTTGCAGCCTCTTCACAATTTCATATTTGTGTTCTGTAGGCTTCCACTAGTTAGTTCCCGCTTGACAAATCTTACAATCATTCAAACTTCACTTTAAATCATCCCACATCAAAAACAAATTCTTGCATTTAGGAAACAAAACTATTGCACTTGCATTTAGAAAAACATTTTTATTTTTTATTTTTTTTGTATTTCCCTAATTCATTCCCCCACGGAGTTACTCATTTCTTATAATGATTCTCCCCAAGTCACAATGTTGAAATGGCTACAGGTGAACGCCTCATAGATCTCAATCAAAGTGAAGAATGTAGTCCAATTACCAGGGAATACGCCAGCAAAGCCATCAGCCTTCTCGATAAGCTCATCAACAGGAAGGGCAGCAAGGGACCGGTCTTTATGATCACCAAGGAGGGAGGAGGAAGGATACATGTTTGTTCCCATGCCAAGCCGGCGACCAGTCTCCTTCCCAATGGCAAGCTGATCACCTGTGATCATTTTAACATTGACACCAAGATTGAGGGCTTGACGAATGGTCTCTGCACTGTCATGTCTCGGAGGATCAAAGAGAGGCAATAGACCTACAAATTCCCATGGTGCTCCTGCGCTCTCCTTGGTTTTTTCTGGCACCTCCTGAAAGAAGACAATCAATGACAACTCAAGTTTGCTTAACCATGTCCTCACCTTCCAAGGAGAGCTCTGAGAAGAATAGAACACAAACTCACTTGTCTAGCAACAGCGAGAGAGCGAAGACCACGATCAGCAAACTTAGCAATAATTGCATGGGCTTTCTCTTTTACATCTTCCCGGAGATTGCAGAGCTCAATGATCTGGCAGATTTGAGGCCTTAGCTTTATAAATAAGACATAAACATTGTACAAAAGAGTTATAGCGAAAAAATTTAGTAATGATGAGTTGAATAATAACTAGTACCTGCTCAGGGGCGCCTTTGCTAACTCGGTGCCAATTGCCTTCAGAGTCGATGTATGTTATGGCCGTACGCTTGTCAACTGGGTTAAAGGGAAAAAAATGCAACTCATTGATACCTTCTCGCGCCTGCCATGCAAAAAAAGCCAAAACAAGTTGTGGAATTTTAGTAGTCAACCATACAAAAACGTAGAAAGATAACTACTCTGGTAGAATATTAAGCTGTTCAAAACTATCAATTGAAGTTCAATGTGACCACTCGTCTCATTGCCAACAAGGGAAAAAAAAATAATTAAGACCCAAAAACTTCCAAATCTTTTAAACAAAAGCGACTACTTCCAAAACCTTCCCAATTCTCCATACCCACCAGTTTTGCATTACCTGTCAACTTCTAGGCTTCATCTGGATCTTATGAAGTTGCTGATGGGCAGGAAAACAATATACTTTGATAGCACCTTATACTGAGCAATTGCAAACATATCCTTCTCCTTTATTTTCTAATATCAAGATCCAAATAATTTTTTGTTTCTTTGGTTTGAAAATTATTCCCTTTTTAAGG
The DNA here is from genome assembly GCA_036559045.1 of Platycarya longipes. Taxonomy (NCBI): domain Eukaryota; kingdom Viridiplantae; phylum Streptophyta; class Magnoliopsida; order Fagales; family Juglandaceae; genus Platycarya; species Platycarya longipes. Next base: position 51,991,921 of record CM071789.1, read on the forward strand.
TTGGGGTGTATAAGTAACGGCTGCACAAACCTCTTAAATATTATAAAAAAACTGAATAAACCAATCAGCCTCTAAGAAAGTAAAGCATGGTGCTCCAATTGCGTGGAGGAAGTATGGTAGCAGCAAGATCAGTGAGCTGATCACAGCCACACATGCATACATAACTTTGAAAAGAAAAACCGAATTTAGGAGTAAGTTGAAAAGATTAAGTATTTGGTGTATAACGTACCTCCTTGGGGTCACCCAACATACCAACAATACAAGCGTCAATTGCATCCTGATTCTCAACCCTGGAAGCTCTGGCCCCAAGTAAAATCAGAGCGTCCTGGTTCACATCCTTCACAAATACCTGTTAATCAACATTCCAGCATTAATGAATCACCGACTATTATAATTGTTGATTCACTCAACAATTAGATCACAGTATATGTTCTTCTGTATTTACCTTTTCTCCTACCTCATGCATAGATAGGCATATCTTATAAGTACTCATCTACAATTTAACCACTAACCTCTATCATGGTCTTGTCTACAGTAAGCTTGTTGAGAGTAAGAGTCCCGGTCTTGTCACTACAGAGAACATCCATTCCAGCCATCTCTTCAATGGCTGTCATCCTCTTGGTGATGGCACCCTGGTTTGAGAGCCGGTGGGAACCAATAGCCATTGTCACAGACAAAACAGTAGGCATAGCTATTGGGATACCCCCAATGAGAAGCACCAATAGATTGTCGATCCCATTCCTGTATTCACGTTTCTGAACTGGGTACATAACAACTATCTCTATTATCATCCCCACAGCGATCGAGCATATGCAGAAGTTTCCAATGGCAGTTAACACCTGATCAAACAATCACCATTCACTGCCCATTAGACAGAGCAAAGGACTGTGCAAATGAGATGGCCTAGTTGTTCAAAAATGGCACAACTGTTTATTCAGAATTTATTGAAGCCTGCCCTTCACCAATACGAAACCCAATTCTGTATCTTAGTATTCGGAAGTGATCAGATTTGCCAGTAATTATTTAACAAGTTCCCCAATTACCATAAAATTATATCACAATTTCACAAAATACCCCCCATTTTTCTTCTGTTCATTCATAGATCTTTCGAGCTTCATTCAAAAATTTTCACACTAGACTCTAGAGATGGTACCTTTTGGAAGTGTCCTTCTTGGTTGGTGCTGTCGACCAGGTGAGCAGCCTTGCCAAAGAAGGTGTGCACCCCAGTGGCAATCACGACGGCCTCTAGCTCACCTTGTTTGACAGTGGACCCAGAGAAGACTTCATCACCCGGATGCTTTGTGACCGGCATGGACTCACCAGTTAGGGCAGACTGGTCAATCTTGAGCGGGTCTCCCTCCAAGAGACGAGCATCAGCTGGGATAATATCTCCCAACTTAATACTAATCACATCTCCCGGTACTAAGATTGCAGCCTCTTGCTCTATCCATCTTCCATCTCTCAGAACCTACAATCAACAAAGAAAGAAATAGGCTTGACTACCTCACATATGGGTTACGTATTGTTGTAGCCGTGACATCATGTATAATTACCTTGGTTTTTGGCGCAAGACCTGCCATAAGTGCTGCTGCAGCGTTGCCTGCATTGTTTTCCTCAATGAAGCTTATAGTGGAGTTAATTAGAAGCAAAACCACTATCCCTACAAAATCCTGCCAGTCTGGGGGCTTGCCCTACATTTGTTTAGTTTAGAAAGGAAAACCATTTCACAGTGTGATTAAGAATTTTTCATTGTTTTAATGGTGTGTGCATGTGTGTCCTGTATGTGCGGGTGAGAGAGAGAGATGTTACCCCTCCATTTGCCAAAGCTATTGCCATAATAGCGGCAGCCTCCATCACCCAGGATAGAGGATTCCACATAAAACCCAAGAATTTCAAAAACTTGCTTTCCTGTTTCAGGATTGTTTATAACAGATCTGTTAATATTTATTGAAACTAAAGGGAAGTACACACGAAAGGATTATGGATATTGCCTTCTTTTCTTCTAGCTTGTTTGGCCCAAAGATTTGAAGTCTCTTCTGCCCCTCATCGGTTGACAAACCATCTCTTGAGCATTGTAATTGTTCAAATACTTCCTGAACTGGTATGCGCTCCTGCATGCACATACACGTTGCATATCTTTGGAGTAATGGATCAACAAAAAATCAACAACTTAGCACAATAAACGATTAAAATCCTTTTCTTTTTAAGCGTTCGCTAAAACAAGACTTCAAAACCATCCCTTCTGGCAATCTAACTCAAGTTCCAAGATTTCAAAAACTATGTAACTATACTTATAACTCATATATGCGGACAACACGTCCCTCTTCTCCACTAACAAACCTTAATCATAACACCAGTGTGCCACTAAGCCAAAAGAAGGGAGATAAATATTTCAACTAAGCTCAACGGCAAGAGGTTCCATACTTTCCAGGGTCCTAGAGAAAAATTGAAGGATTCAAACATATTGATTTGTGATATTTTACTCGGCCACCAAACAGAGATTTTTTAAGAAGTGATCTAGAACTTTTTTTCTTCTTAAGGAATTGACACAAGACTGAATCTCAGTATATCGTAACAGCAAGGCCACTTTGCTACTTACAATACCTCATCGCTTATTTAAGAAGTCTGAGAAAGGAATCTAGAACTAACACATCGAAAGGATAAGAAAAACAAATAGCCTACAACTCAGAGAATAAGTTTAAAGCATTGAAACCAGCAGCTGAGATTTTGTGACGAGGAATAGCATAAAACAAGATAATTAACGGGGGGAAAAAAGGAAAAGCAGGGAGAATAAAAAACAAACGCATAAATCAATAAAGCAGAAACGCGATCAAAAGACATAAGAAAAACAGGAAACAGATATTACAGAAACGAAATACTAATTGAATGCACACAAATGGCGTTCAGAAATCAGTAAACGAACGTCACTATTACGAGAATATAAAAATAATGGTTTACGACTCTACGGTAACAACTATAAGAACGTATCGGACGCAGAAACAAAAACAGAGTCGCCAGAAACGAAAATACTCCCTCTCGAAACAGCAATAGATAATGCAGAAACCGGGAGAACGTAAAACAACAACACACTCGGGAAAAAAAGGAACATACAAGATCGACGTTCTCCTTCTTTATCTCCTCCAAGCTAATGGTCTTGTTCTCAGCCATTTTGTTTTTGCTTCTCCGTCACACCAACCGGAAGAAGCAATCTCACAGTCCAACCACACTGGGAGCTGCGTGTGAAGAATAGAAGCGCACTGAGTCTTTGCGAAAAACAGAAGTATCGTTCGAATGAAAGAGTGAGAAGTGAGAGAGAGTCAAAGAGAGAATGGCCTGTTAACGAACTTTTTGGTGAGTTTGGGGTTGCTACGTCTTTCTATGGGAAATTGCCCTATTCTTATTCTTGGTATATACGAATGAAGCAGCGTATTTCTTGCTCCTTTTTTAGCCCCGGTCTTCCGGTTTTTTCTTAAAATCCAAATTTAAATTGGTTTAGTTTATCCTATTCTAACTCTGTTTCTTCGACTTTATGATCACAATTTTCGCACTTATTATTTCCGATTTCAGATTGATTGTAATTTATACGGCGGCTTATTATTGCACTTCCACGAATAAATTTGTTATTGTGCTGTGACTCCCGCGTTTGAGCTCAAAGGCCCTGGCAAGTAAAGTATGGTGAGCTGGGCATGCAGTGGAACTGATTGAATCCTTTAATAAAAATAAATTAATAATACGTTTTAGCCCGTTTCTACTGGGCTCAACTGGGCCATGTAACCTGGTCTAAATAATGATAGCTTTTCTACTATTTTATCATTTTTTTATCACTTTTTTTTTTTAAAATTACTTAATAATTAAGAAAGTAATTATTAATAAAATTATATATTTTAAAAAAAAAATTTAATAATTAAATATGTTAAAAAAATATTGAAAAGAAAATAATGAAAAAACAAATGCACTAATAGAGATAAAGAAGTGGTAAAAAGAATAAAAAATAGTAAGAATATTATCACTCATTTTTTTTAACCTTTCTTAAAAGTTCTCATTGTTCGGCCTAATAAGAGAATGATGCATTAATAAACATTGCAAATGGGCCTCGATGTTGATTGCTAAAGGATAATCAACATGAAGATTATTATAAATACAAAGAAATTATAAATTAATATGATTTTATATAATTCGTTAGATCTATTTTATAATAAAATTAATTTTATAATTTAAAAAATTACATAAAATCACGTTAGCTTGTAGAATTATTTTTATATAATCTATTTGTGAGTAAAATATTTCTCAATCAACATTAATGCCATGATAGCTCTCCATCATAGAGTAATATATATAGGCCGGTCTACTCTAGTCATTGCAAAATGACCTAAATGTTTATACGGGTCTCATACTATTTTGACAATCCATGCGTAACATTAAAATGTTCCTAAGATATAAAGTATTTATATGTGATCTATATGTTTTTCTACAAGATTAAAACATTTGATTTCGATCATACAATTAGAGAGATCCATGTTCTAAAAATGCTACAGCTTGTTGAAAGGCACGGTTTGTCATGAGGGACATTAGCCCCTAGATTATGCATGTTTCAATAAACACTCTTTTAATTTCGCTCTTTTCTTCTCGTTTGCAATTGGCTACATGTGTTTTTCAGAATTAGCTTCTTGTCATAAAATAATTCAATTCTGTTACCTACAAAGGCCACTGCACAAGTGGCATGTAAACGGCGGACGTGACATGGCATTTGGAAGAAAAACAGAATAAAAAATATATAAAAAGACAAAAGGTAGACTTTCTCCTGCAAATATTTCTATAGTTAGAAGAGGAAAGAGAAACCAGTACTTACAAAAATCACAAATTAGTATTCTTTCGAAAAGCAATTATTTTCCAAGAAAAACAAATCCATTTATTAGATTTCATCTAGTAATAAAGGATAACATTTATTTCGTGATTAATAGATTTATCCCAAAACCCATTTCGACTATAACTTTTTATCACTTTTACAAATTTTAGCTAGCTACTTTTTATTATATTAAATAATAGACTCAACAAATCAATAATTGTTTTATTAAAATATTAATTTTTAATTTTTTTTATTTTAATTTTAATTATAATTTGAATACTGATTTTTTATTATAAAATATACATTAGTTTTCTAACGTTCAAATTTTTCTAAAGAGATATTTTTTAATGGATTCAGTGGAATTATGTTGAACCAAAATGATGTTTTGTGAAAATCCAACTGATCGCGAAAACGTAAATGAAAATGAAAAGAAAAAGTTTAGCACGGGAGAGTAAACAAGCGGGATAGACGAATATTTTAGTCCCAAAAAATACTTTGGCTAGCACTCACCCGCTGGCTATATTTGTTGAGCCAAGAGAAATAATACAGGCTTTGAGTCCTTTGTTGCAGCCTTATTTTAATGCCTCATAACTATTATTTGACTAAATAATGGATTTGAGGCTTTAGAACTTCAACCTTGGCTGCGGATTATGGGTCCTCGCCGTCTTCTTCTTCTTCGTATCCCATTTTCCTCCGTTTTCTCAGCTTCCAAGAGACAGTTGCAATATTTTACAGGCTCAAAACTTCGAATCCAATGTAGGTAACAAAAAAAGTGTTGAGTAGAAAGATTCTTTTATTCCTCCACTTCCTCAGAGTCCAACAAAGAATTGCACATATTTTACAGACCACATATCCATTCGTGTGTAGCTAACAAAATATTATAGGGAGAAAGTTTCAAGTTCTCACTCATTTTTGTCCATTTTTGCATCAATCAAATAGAAAACTGCACATCATTTACCGACCAAAAACTCCTAATCCAACTACATCTTGGTGGCTCGTGAACAACAAGATACTCGTGACAGTAGCCGTTGGGTTCACCTCATCCATCTTGGTGGCTCTATTCTTTTTGGATAGGATCGAACCGTCGACGACGTAATTTTTTCTCTCGCAATGCTCTAAAAGGGGTCATCTACGGAATCACCGAAGCATTCTTTCTCTACTCATCAATTGCCACAAGGTCTGGCCCAATTTCTCCCACTCAACTTCACTTCAAAAAAAAAAACTCTCAGAAGGCATCGTCCTTTGGTCCCATAAGGATTTTAAAATGGTTTGATTTCTACTATTCTCACTCTGTTTCTTTGTCTTCATTATCGCAAATATTGCAGTTATTCTTTCAAACTTCAGATTGATTATGTGGTGGCTTATTATTACGCTGCCACAAGAAAATTTGTCACCCGTAACTCTCGCGTTTGAAGTCCGAGACCTTGGAAAGCATGGTGGGCTCGGCTTGTAATGGAACAGATTCCGTCCTTTTTAAAAAAAGTAAAATTAACATGTTCTAGCCTGCCTCTACTAGACCCAACTGAGCCATGTAATCTGGCCCAATTTAGCCGACTCAACTTCACTTTCTTAAAAATAAAATAAAATAATTCTTAGAAGTCCTCGTTGTTCGGCCCAATAAGGATTTTAAATCGATATGGTTTATGTTATTCTCACTCTGCTTCTTTGTCTTCATTATTGCAAATTTCGCAGTTATCTTTTTCAAGTTCTGATTGATTATGTGGCGGCTTATTATTGCACTGCCACGGGAAAATTCATCACTGTGCTATGAGTCTATGACTCCCACATTTGAGCTCCGAGGCCTTGGAAAGCATGGTGGGCTCAGCCTACAGTCGAACAAATTCAATTACTTTTTTTTAAAAAAAAAAGGTAAAAATAACACGTTCTAGCCCGTCTCTACTGGACCCAATTGAACCATGTAATCCAATGCAATTTAGCCCACTTAACTTCACTTTCTTAAAAAAAAACTTTCTCTGAACCCCTCGTTGTTCGGCCCAATAAGGATTTTAAATTTGTTTGGTTTCTGTTACTCTTTCTACTTCTCCATCTTCATTATCGCAAATTTCGTAGTTATTCTTTTTGAGTTTCGATTGATTATGTGGTGACTTATTATTGCGCTATCACGAGGAAATCTATCACTATGCTGTGAGTTTGTGACTCCTGCGTTTGAATTCCGAGGCATTGGAAAGCATGGTAGGCTTGACATGTAGTGGAATAGATTCAGTCATTTTAAAAAAAATTAAAAATAACACGTTCTAGCTTGTCTTTATTGGACCCAACTGGGCCATGTAATCAGGCCCAATTTCGCCCACTCAACTTCACTTTCTGGAAAAGAAAAAAACTTTCTTAGAAGTCCTCGTTGTTCCACCAAATAAGAGTTTTAAATTAGTTTGGTTTATGTTATTCTCAATCTACTTCTTCATTTTCATTATCACAAATTTCATAGTTATTCTTTTCGAGTTCAAATTGTTTGTGGCGGCTTATTATTGCGCTGCCACAGGGAAATTTGTTACTGTGCTGTGAGTCTATGACTCCTGCGTTTGAGCTTCAAGACCTTGGAAAGCATGGTGGGCTCGACATGTAGTGGAATAGATTCAGTCCTTTTTATAAAAGTAAAAATAGCACGTTATAGCTTATCTCTAGTGGACCCAACTGGGCCACGTATTTTGGCCCAATTTAGCCCACTCAACTTCACTTTGTGAAAAAAAAAATACATATATATTCTTAGAAATCCTCGTTGTTCGGCCTAATAAGAATTTTAAAATTGTTTGATTTATGCTATTCTCACTTTGCTTTTTCGTCTACATTATTGCAAATTTCGTAGTTATTCTTTTCAAGTTCAGATTGATTATGTGACGGCTTATTATTGCACTGCCACAAGGAAATTTGTCATTGTGCTGTGAGTCTGTGACTCCCGCGTTTGAGCTCTGAGGCATTCGAAAGCACGGTGGGCTCAACATGTAGTGGAATAGATTCAGTCATTAAAAAAAAATAACACGTTCTATCTCGTTTCTACTGTACCCAACTGGACCATGTGATATGGCTCAATTTAGCCGACTCAAATTCACTTTCTTAAAAAAACAACATTCTTAGAAGTCCTCATTGTTCGGCCCAATAAGGATTTTAAATTGGTTTAGTTTCTATTATTATCATTCTACTTCTTCATCTTCATTATCGCAAATTTTACCGTTATTTTTTCTGAGTTCAGATTGATTCTATGGCGGGTTATTATTGCGTTGCCACGAGAAAATTTGTCACTGTACTGTGAGTCTGTGACTCTCGCATTTGAGCTCCGAGGCCTTCGAAAGCATAGTGGACTCGACTTGTAGTGGAACTATTGCCCAGATGACTAACACAAGAGGGAAGGTGAATTGGATTATATTAAAAAATTAATACTTATAAACCAAATATACAATATAAAATATAAACAAAATATAAAGCAGCAGAAAATATAAAGAGCAAGGGTAAGAAGAAGCAAACTCAATATTTTAACGAGGTTCAGCCCTACTGCCTACGTCCTCGCCTCAAGCTACCCCTTGAGGATCTCAAATTCACTATTCAATCTCATTCAGGTGGAGATAAAAACCTATTACATCTTTGAGCAACACCACTACAAAGAATCAGTGTAGAACACCCTCTACACTTGCAATCACCTCATATTTGGTGATTCAATTATTCCATGTATAGAACACATTCTACTCACACAAGGGTTATACGCACCCTCTTACAAATACAAAAGCTGATAGTGAGTAGGTTATCAAAATACATTCATCAATGAGTGAGATAAAAACAATACAGTGCAACCTATATCTCTCTCACAATGACCAAGGAGCAAGGCACAAAACTTATAGAAGAGAGAATGAGAGCTTTAAAAGAATGATGCAAAACTTAGCAATTGATGTGTAAACTCTTGTTGTTATTTTTGTAAAACTCGAGTGAGTTATTTATAGGCAAATGGATCTTCATATTCAAATTTGAAAAGATTCACATGTCAAATAAGAGCACTATTCACTTTTCAAAAATTTGAAATAAAAGTATCTCCTTTTTGCATTTGTCAAAGACAACTCCATTAATTTTTCAAAGAAATCAAACCTAATCTTTTACTTTTCATATATGACAAAATGAGCATGATTTATTTTTCAAACTAAATCATATTCTTTTTGCATATGTCAAAAAAACACACAACCACCCTTCAAGATTTTCAAACAAAAACATCTATATTTTACATTTGTCAAAAACAATACACAACCACTCTTCAAGATTTTCAAACAAAAACATCTATATTTTACATTTGTCAAAAAAACACACAATCACCCTTCAAGATTTTCAAACAACACGTGCACATATTAAAGATGACAATCAATCATCTTACAAATTCAAATCCTTATGTATATGTGGAAAAATAATAATAATAATAATAATTTTTGAAATTAAATATTTTAATAAAGTTATGCAAATGTAAAAAATACAATTTAATGCTTTATGAGAAAATATTAATTTTGAATCTTAATCCAATTTCAAATTTTAATAAATGTACAAACTATTTTATGAGTTTCATTTGTAGACTTGATCTTCTTTTTGCTCATGCTTGATTTCTTGATGTGCTTAGCTCTCTTCATGCGTAGACAACTTGAGTTTGAGTTTTGAATTTATTTGTTATCAACAAAATCTATATATAAATATGAGACTTGAAACCTTGGGTTCAACAAGAACAAATTCATTCATTTAAAAAAAGTAAAAATAACATATTCTAACCCATCTATACTGGACCCAACTAGGCCATGTAATCTGGCCCAATTTAGTTGACTCAACTTCACCTTCTTAAAAAAAAAATAACTTTCTCAAAAGTCCTCGTTGTTTGGCCCAATAAGGATTTTAAATTGGTTTAGTTTCTGCTATTCTCACTCTGCTTCTTCGTCTTCATTATTACAAATTTCGCAGTTATTCTTTTTAAGTTCAGATTGATTATGTGAAGACTTATTATTGTGCTGCCATAAGAAAATTCAATACTGTGCTATGAGTCTGTGACTCCCACATTTAAGTTTCGAGGCCTTGGAAAGCATGGTGGGCTCTAGTGGAACAGATTCAATCATTTAAAAAAAAAATAAAAATAACACGTTCTAGCCCGTCTCTACTGGACCCAATTGGGCCATCTAATTTGGCGCAATTTAGCCCACTCAACTTCACTTTCTTAAAAAAAAGGAAAAAAATTTCCTAGAACTCCTCGTTGTTCGGTCCAATAAGGATTTTAAATTGGTTTGGTTTCTGCTACTCTCACTCTACTTCTTCGTCTTTATTATCGCAAATTTCATTGTTATTCTTTCGGAGTTCAAATTGATTATGTGGTGGCTTATTATTACACTGCCACAGGAAAATCTATAACTGTGTTGTGAGTCTGCGTTTGAGCTCCGAGGCCTTCGAAAGCATGGTGGGCTCGGCATGTAGTGGAATGGATTCAGTCATTTAAAAAAAATTAAAAATAACACGTTCTAACCCATCTTTACTAGACCCAACTGGGCCACGTAATCTGGCCCAATTTAGCCCAATCAACTTCACTTAAAAAAAAAAAAAACTTTCTCAGAAGTCTTCATTGTTCGGCCTAATAAGAATTTTAAATTGGTTTGGTTTTCGTTATTCTCACTCTTATTCTCACTCTGCTTCTTCATCTTCATTATCCCAAATTTTGCAGTTATTCTTTCTGAGTTCAGATTGATGATGTTGCTGCTTATGATTGCGTTGCTATGGGGAAATTTGTCAGTGTGATGTGAATTTATGACTCGCGTTTGAACTCTAAGGCCTTGGAAAGCATGGTGAGCTTGGTATGTAGTGGAACAGATTCAGTCATTTAAAAAAAAAAAAAGTAAAAATAACACATTCTAGCCCGTCTCTACTGGGCCCAACTCGGCCATGTAATATGGCCCAATTTAGCCCACTCAACTTCATTTTCTTAAAAAAAAAAATCTCTAAAGTCATCATTGTTTGGCCCAATAAGAATTTTAAATTGGTTTCGTTTCTGTTATTCTCACTTTGCTTCTTCGTCTTCATTATCGCAAATGTTACAGTTTTTCTTTCGAGTTCAGATTGATTATGTGGTAGCTTATTATTGCATTGCCATGGGAAAATTTGTTACTGTACTATGAGTCTCTGACTCTCGCGTTTAAGCTCCGAGGCCTTGGAAAGCATGGTGGGCTCGGTATGTAGTGGAACATATTTAGTCCATTTCATAAAAAGTAAAAATAATACATTCTAGCACGTCTCTACTAGGCCACGTAATCTAGCCCGATTTAGCCTACTCAATTTCAATTTCTTACAAAATAAAAAAACATTCTCAGAAGTTCTCGTTGTTCTGCCCAATAAGGATTTTAAATCGGTTTGGTTTTTGCTATTCTCACTCTGCTTCTTCGTCTTCATTATTGCAAATTTTGCAGTTATTCTTTTCGAGTTCAGATTGATTATGCGGCAGGTTATTATTGTATTGCTATTGGAAAATTTGTCATTGTGTTGTGAGTCTATGACTCCTGTGTTTGAGCTCTGAGGCCTTGGAAGTGGAATAGATTCAGCATGTAGTGGAATAGATTCAGTTATTTTTAGAAAAATAAAAATAATACGTTCTAGCCCGTCTCTACTAGACCCAATTGGACCATGTAATCTAGGCCAATTTAGCCCACTCAACTTCACTTTCTTAAAAAAAAAAAAAAAAAAAAATTCTCAAAAGTCCTCATTGTTCAGCCCCATAAGGATTTTAAATTGGTTTGGTTTTTGCTTTTCTCACTCAACTTCTTTGTCTTCATTATCGCAAATTTCACAGTTATTCTTCCCGAGTTCAGATTGATTATGTGGCCGCTTATTATTGTGTTGTCACGAAGAAATTCTTCATTGTGTTGTGAGCCAGCGACTTTCGCATTTGAGCTTTGAGACTTTGGAAAGTATGGTGGGCTATGCATGTAGTGGAATAAATTTAGTCCCTTAAAAAAAAACACGTTCTAGTTTGTCTGTACTGGATCCAATTGGGTCATGTAATCTAGTCCAATTTAGCCTACTCAATTTCACTTTCTTAAAAAACAGAAAAAAAAAACTTTCTCAAAAGCCCTCATTGTTAGACCTAATTATAGATTGACGAACAAGTAAATATTACAAATTGGCTTGGCTATCGGATGCTGAAGTATAAGGAACATTGACACCTTAGATTATGCATGTTTCAATAATTACTCTTTTAATATCGTTTTTTCTTTAGGCGTGCTTTTGCTTAGTTGCAATTGGCGACATGTGTTTTTCATAATTAGCCTCTTGTGATATAAAATAATTTGGATCAACTCAATCCGTCATAATTTTTGTCTGTGTCAATTAATGTGCAAGACTTTAATTTAGGGCATCTTTATGATAAAAACTAAAAATTTGATATATTAAAAATAGAAAAACACTATAGACACAAAGTGACTCCACACAATAATGTGGAATATTATCAGTATGTCACGTATTCTTCCTATTTTTTTTCTCTTTCTTTCTCCCCCTCCCCTATTCCCGTCCTTGCCCTCTCCCTATGCCAACCATGGTGGTTGGGGACCACCTCATGATGGGCAAAAGACGCCGGCAATCCAAGCGACACTACCGGCGTGGAGCTCATGGCAACTTGTCGTCTCCCCATTTTTTTTTCTCCCCCACCCCCCATGCTCGCCCCCATTTCCTCCCCCTACGCTGACCATAGTGGGCAGAAGACACCAGCAGTCCAAGCAAAACCACTATCGTGGAGCTCATGATAGCTCGTCGTGCACATTGGTGCACACTTCACCATGTGTGTGGTGGCCTAGATGGTTGGGATCTGAGCTGGCGAGTGGGGAAAGGGGGGAGAAAGAGAGAGGGAATGGGGAGGAGGGGAAATGAACAAGGAGAAGAGAAAAAAACGGAGGAAAAAATGGATACGTGGCACATTAATAATATGCCACATCAATGTGTGAAATCCATTTGGGTCTCTAACAACTCTCTTAAAAATAATGTAATGTAGTGTAGAAACTGTTCAAATTTTAACAATGAAATCGAAAATAGGTAAAATCAATGGAATTATATTTGAGGATAGAGATTTGACTAGACGCCGCCAAAGTTGAAAACTTAGCAACCCCGACGTAAATGTCAATTGAAGACTGAGGATCATCTCCAACATGATGATGCTTATGCAATGCTACTAACAACGTCTTGTACGTGGCAGACCTTATACTTTATTGAAAATAATATCAAACCAATATTATTTTGATTTGATTTTTATATTTATTAAATCACTTTGATTTGATTTACATAATATTTAAAGTATTTATCTTATTTTATCTCAATATAATTTACCTATGCATTGTACTCTATAACATTTGAGAAGCAAAGATGTAACCTTCAAAAGTCTCTTGTCCTATTTCTCTCTTCTTCATCTTCAATTATATTATGTTTTATTTTCTATCATGGTATCAAAGCTCTTAGCTAATATTAGGCTCGATCTTGTGAAATATTTCTTCTCTTGTTTGTTTTATCTCTTACAAAATTTTCATCATCGTTCAATTACGTATCGTCTCAAGTCAATAAATTTGGAGTATCTCTATTAGCTGTGAGACATTTTTTTATTGGGTTTTGATCTATTGCGAGTATTGTTTGAAGTCCCAGTACTAATTTTGATCTTTTGATCTTGGTCCAATAGATGACTAAGGGCATATATAGTTTATTGTTGGCCACAACTCTAGATTTGATGCTCCAGTTGTGCCATTTTATCAACAACACCATCATCAATCAATGATCAAAGTGGGGCTCAACCGCTATTATTGGAAGCTCTTGTTGGAGGTTCTTGCAAGTGTAATTAATTCTTTTTATATATATACTTTTTAACAATTTAAATGTTTTTTAAATAAAAAAATCACAATATAATTAAAAAATATATTTATAATCAATAAATAAAAAAAATAAAAAATTGCAGTTATAACAACCCGTGGTTTCCCTACTCAAAACTGGCGGTGGCTTTCCATGTTTCGAAGTATCAAAATGATTATAAATGCCAAAGGCCTACAACCCGATGGCATATTCAACAAGGAAAGTAGAAACAAAAGGGGACCTATTCAACAAGAAAATAACATTATTTTCTATAATATAGTTCTTATAATTTGAATCTGACTTCGATTTAGAAACTTTCTTAATTTTTTACTTGAAACCCTAATATTTTTTCCAGTTTAGAGAAAATGGTTCAGTTTAATTTAGAAATGAGTATTATTTAGAAAAAAAAACAAACCAAATACTATTATTTACAAAAATGGTTCACAACTTCACAGGTTCAGTTTATTACTTTATTATTTACTCATAATTCATATATATGAAAGCTTATATTTATCATCAGTTGCAAGCAAACAAAAAACAACATTAAAATTTAAATTAATAAAAGAAATTAGTATCTATTATCTACTGTCAAGAACGTATATATATGTCACAATCACACAAAATAATCACACATAAAACAATCAATTTCTACAACACATAGTTCACAATCTCATCCTCCATCTCCATTAATCATCTCATTTTCCATTAATCAATTTCCATATATTTTAAAAATGAAAAAAAAAAAAAGATATACGATTTAGTATTTACCTTCGACGATTGGAATTTGGGGCTAGGGTTCGGGCATTTGGCAATTAAATCACCTACGAACTGTGGGTTGCGAAGACAAGATCGGCGGTGAGGACTAGCCTACCAGGGTTTTGACTGATTGGGGCTTGGGGGATTCAGTGAGTCGTAGCTGAGAGTGAGAGAGATGAGAGATAAGAAGGGAGGAAGGGGGGGATGCAAATGAGAGTGAGAGAAAAGAACTGAGAAATTCAAAGGGGGGTTTTGGTAGTTTTGGTCACTTATATAAAACGACGTCATTTTGTATAATTGACCTACTTTAAAAAAATATATATATCAAAATGACGCCGTTTTGATTCATCTATTTTTTTAAATGTAATATATATTAATATATATAATTTTATAATTATATATTTATAATAAGGATAGGCGGGGGCGGGGGCAGAGGTGGGGACAAGGTAAAAGCGGGGCGGAGGCAACCCTATACCTCTCCTGCCTCTGTCTTATGTGTAGAAAGCAAGCGGGGGGACCCCGCCCTCGCCTGCCGGACGGTTGACTCCGTCCCCACACAACGGTGCAGGACGAAATACGAGCGGGGCAATGGGTGCCGGTACCCATTGCCCACCCCTACCAACTATGCATGCACGAACTTGGGCAATCAACACCCTCAACTCGGATTTAGCATGCATAGGTTCGGACGCAACAACCCCAACGTGAAGTGACGGCATTTCTCCCGTGATGGACGAGCTCTGCGCTCTCGTCACACGTGCAGGACGCTAGCGAATTGCGGGGTCGAATCCTGGGCTCTTACCTACTCCTAAACCACCGTACCATGATTCGCCGCGAGATCGAGACTCTAGGCTAGGGCCCCAGCCGAGCATACTCGTAAACCCTCTCCATCTCCATTAGCAAAACGCCAGCGAATCACGAGGTCGAGTATAGGGCCCTTGCCTACTCCTAAACCCTTGCACGTTTATTCGTCCGCTAGGATGCCAGCGAATCGTGAGGTTGAGTTTAGGATCCTTGCCCACTCGTAAACCCTTACACATCGATTCATTTGCCAGGATGCCAGCAAATCGCGAGGTCATTTTAGGGCCCTTACCCGCTTGTAAACCCTCACACACCGATTCGCACGTCTCTATCTCCTACCACCTTGCGACTTCGCACTCCCACGCTTGCGGTCGAGTCCACCTCCCGCCACGTTCACACTTCGTATTCTCACGCTCGTGATCGAGTCCATTTCCCGTCACGCTCACGCTTCGCGTTCTCACGCTCGCGATTGAGACTAGCTTCCACCACGCTCGCGGTCGAGTCCACCTCCCGCCACACCCGCGCTTCGCATTCTTACTCTTTCGGTCAAGCTTATCTCCTGCCTTAACTAGACTCGAGCTTGCACTCTACACCATCGAAAGTTTTGAAATTTTTGCGCATTACAACATTCACTTAATTATTTATCTGTTGCATGTTTTTATTTCTTACCTTGGACTCAAAAGAAGAGTTTCGAAAGAAGTCTCATCAAAGTGTCTTTGCTGAGAATTCGCGAGATATTGTGAGAGGGAAAAATAAAGTACAAATAGCCCCAGCCAACTAATTATTAAACTAGGGGCCAAAAGCTAGCAAGATTGGACTAAAGACTGACTATCAGAAAAATAAAGGAAGGAACAAAGGACATGTAGGAAAGCAAGGAAACGATGGAAACAAGGAAAATGAAGCATGTCGAACGGAAAGGTGACTGACACACACAAGAGGAATATCACATCACGGCAATCCAGAGCTCTATAAAAGCTTCAAACAGAAGAATAGAGCGAGGGATTGACTCTCTCACCAGTGGCACATCTCCTTCAGTTTTTCCCTCTTCTTGAGAAGCATTCGGGAGCCTGATAAGAGGAATTTCTTCCATCGATGTCTATATTTTTGGTTGTACAGTGAGATATGAGAGATTGTTAAAATACTCATTTTAGTGGATTCTCTTCCCCAAATGCCCGTGAACGTAGGCCTTGCGTCGAACAGCGTAAATCTGGTATATATATCTATTATTTTATCTGTTTTTAATGCATGCGCCAGCGACATCGGAATCTCGCCGGGAGTTCCAAATGACTCTGAATGAAGTCCAAATCGCACCGGTGGATCGTGAATGACTCTTTCTCCTACTCTGACCTGTTGGCCGATTTTTCAGGCATCAACACCTCCTGTTATGTACATTCCAACCTCTGTCTTTTTCTTCTTTTAGAATAGGACCTTTCACGAGCAACTTCAATATTCTTTTTGGTTTCTTTCTAACAGCAAGGCTCCATTCAAATCTGTGTGAGTACTGAGTATTAGGATCTTGTCACAACAGCATATATTGCTAACACGAGTTCTTGTTGTTCGCAATGGAGAGGAGTTGGTTTGAGAAGAAGAGGAGAAGATTGAGTCTTCGATAGATGTTTAGAATATTAGCACTGGTCTCATCAAAATAAATTATCAAAAATTGATGAAAAATACAAGTTTGATGAAAAGTCAATACCAAAATAATCCCACATTAGACTCATAAAAAACTTTCGTTGTTGAATGGCTACTATTCAAAAGTAAAACCAAAAGTACTTTTATTTTATTCTTTCTACTTTCACTTCTTCATTTTTGATCAAATATGACAAAAATATTTTTTATGAGTCCAATGTTAAATTATTTTGGTATTGACTTCTAACCAAATTTGTTCTTCTTAATAAATTTTTATAATTTATTTTGATGAACCAATATTGATACTCCTAATTCTTAATAACGGAAATAAAAGTTCAAACATCAAAGAAAAGAACTGACAGCAAATCACATCACCTGATAGAAAGCTTTAGAAGACAAAAAAAAAGATAGAGAAAGACGTTCAGCATTTATAGGAAGGAAAAGTAAAAATAAAAAGTATTGCTAGAGAATATTCACACTCATTACACTCACCCTCACACGAACATTAACATGTTACTATTTATGTGAGAATGAGTGTGATGAGTGTAGATACTTCCAATCATTTTTAAAAATAAATTGAGGATAATAAACCAGTAATCTTCGATAATAAGTTATAATTACCCGAAAATAAAACCACTTGCCCTGTGAAAAAAAACAAAGCCACTCCTAACCAAATAAACAACTTTTGCCGCTTCATACATTCGTTTTTTCTTTTTTTCTCTTTTTTTTTTGATGTTTTTCTTTTTATCCAATGTACATGCGTTTTAATTTTTTTCTTTTCCTTTTTCTTTTCTTCTAACACGACTTATATAAATAAAGAAAATATCAGAAAATATAAAAATGAAAATTAGAATATGAAAAATATGTTGTGCATAGAAAAAAAATATTATTCAATTAAATAATAAGAATACTAGCATTAGTTCCATCAAAATTTTCCTTCAAAATTTGATAAAAAGTATAAGTTTGATAAAAAGAGAATACCTAAAAAATTTCTACATTAGATTCATTAAAAAGCTTTCGTCATATTTTATTAAAAATGAAAAAAAAAATTAAGAAAATAAAATAAAAATACTTTTAATTTCACTTTTAAATAAAAATCGTTCATATTTGAAAAAAAATGATAAATTAGACTGGAGAGGTGTGTTCAAATAAAAATAGTTCGATTTGGTATGATCTAATTCCAATTTCAATTTTATTTTCTCACACCAAACCGATTCATATTTTATTACTGTTTATATTATATATGATTTTTTTGTATTATATTATATTATATATATTATGTATAATTAATATAACATGAAACTTGAAAATCTTATTATTAATGTATAATAATCTAATAACATATAATTAATCTTATAATTCTTAATATAACATTTGATATAACATATAAATTTTAATTTACAACATAAAATTAATGTAACATCTTGATGTTAAACACGAGCAATAGTATTAGGTTATTAATATAACCCTACTTTTGATATGTATATATATATATATATATATGTATGTATATATATATATCATATCAAGTATAAATAAATTTTATGGCATAATAAATTATAATATACTTTTTTTGATAAATACACTTCTACATATTTGATCATATACACTCGTATAAAAAGTGTATAGTATAACTTATATAGAGTATAGTAAATTAGTAATATAATTAAATTACCTATCATACTAGTGTGTTAATGTATACTACAATATAAATAGTTTATCATATATAACCATCATATTATCACTAACATATACCATAACATGATTCTTATAAATATTGTACATATACTATAACAATTCACTACAATTCTTACTTTTTATTACATTATACATATCATTTTTATATCTATTTTTAATTTATCGATCTGTTGTTCCAAGCTCAGTTCCTAAGCGCCTGGCTTTACTAATACAATAGAAAAACTGGTAAAACTAAACTAAACCGATGTCGGTGCTATAATTCTCAAAACCGATGTATATTTTAATTTAATTCAAAATACATCCAAAATGGAACCCGATACATCCCTAAAGAGAATGAAGAAAGTAATCAGGTTAGGCTCAGGCAACCATACATCTGAACCATCTGAAAGTGATTTCACGCGGATCTTGGACGACAAACTACTACTCTATGAAGGACAATCAATAAAGTATTCTTCCTACACGACCAGAACCAAACAATTTTGTAAAACATGTAATGCAAAACTAGGCATAAAGCATCATAGATTACATACCCTTTCATGATAGAGAAACAACAGCTGAGGAACAAAGTTCCAACCTACAACACAGAAAAACGCAAAACTAAATGCCCTCTAACGATACAGAAAACCACCTCATTATAAGCTACGACGGTAAGCTGCAGCAATTGAGGAAGGGAAGGGAGGAGTAAAAAGAGAGACGATCAAATCTCCGATCAGCTGAAGTGATTCAAGTAATGAGCACCTTCACTTTCTACCAGTTGCAACGCGTGGCTTGCTTTTAACCTCAGACTCCTGAACCCAGAGAAAAATTAAAATTCACGTTTCACTTTTCACCAGGGCGTGATGAAGGACAGATTAGCATTTCATTTTTAATAATTTTATCTATGCTTCAAAGCATACGAATGAATGTACCTGTGGCAGATGCAGGAAAATGTAGGACTTTGCAGTTGCTGGATTGTGATTCTCAGCACCTTTACTCCAGTCGTAGCATGCCTACAGCCAGTTAAAAAGTAAAAATTTCGTGCCCGCATAAATATATGTCCCAAGATAATTATAAACAAGACAGATTTAGCGTAAAATTAAGCTTCCCTCCTCTAGTTGAATAAATATTGTAGCTACGAAATCATGGAGCAAGAAGCAACCCTAGCAGCCAGATCTGACTGATTTATCAGATCTGGCTGCTAGGGTTAGCTGAATAGTTCACTCCAAGGAACTGATTTCCTATTCTAAAAACCTTGTTTATTTACTCTTCTTGCAGAAGAAATATCAAGTTGAGAGAGAGAGAGAGAGAGAGAGAGAGAGAGAAGAGGAGATGTGGTCTCAAGAAATCACCCATTATTTTGATCTTGAAGACCCCCATACACATGTATAGATGAGTATGCCCAGGATGTAAAGTGAGGAGGAGGAAGAGAGCATTATGCTTAAAACAACATATCATCCTGGTGGTAAAAAAAAAAATAAGAAGAAATGAGTCATACTGAGTATGCGAAGAGTGAACCATCGTTGTTGAATGTACTGCATGGTATTGGTTGACTGCACCTAGCCATGGCCTGAACCAAAAAATGGTGTTACACGTGTACTTCAGCTAGAAAATATAACTGTTCTAATGACAATAGGCAAAAGATATCTCTCATACTAAGAACCCTTTTGGGTTTGGCCAAATATTGCATATTAGATTTGAGATATTATGAGCCAGCAAGAATGTGTGCATGTGTCTATACCAACCCAGACATTTTAATTGTGGAAAGATGCATTGATAAAATCACTAGTTATTCAGTTAATTATTAAAAAATGAACCTAGACTTAATTGAAATGTGTTTTTTTTAATCAGTAACCTAGACTTAATTGAAATGTCGTAAAGCAATGAAGTTAATTTGAATATGATTGGAGCTTAAAAAAGACATCTGTGCACACCTTGAGTCTCTGCTTGCTGTCTTTGTCCCAGAAGTTAAAGGCACCATCAGACCCCGCAGTTGCAAAAGTGTGATGCACCTGACACAAAGGTAAGCAGATAAGATCTTATGCAGTAACATATAAAAAAACATAAAGCACCGAACAGTTCACATTCTGAGGTCAAAGACTTGTATCTTCACGTAACTTGAGGAAATAAAGCTACTAGTGAAAGATTTGAGTACTATAAAAGCGTAAGCTATCAAACAAATAACTTACAAAGAGATCGAATAGCAAAACAGAATCTTACAGGATGGAAGTTTAGAGAGTTAACAGAGTATATGTCATTGCCGTCCCTGTGGCATTTAAAAGTGAAGTTTTTACTTTGGTGTGAATCGTCGAGGTGGTGCACACCAACCCTTCCCTCTATTGAGCCAACCTGGATAACAAACAAATTCAACTATCACAACCACCCATTACAGTAAAAAACAAGTGACGGCAAACTCAAGCAAAACAGTTGACCAAGAGATATATAACTGGAAAAAACCAAAATAAAAATAAATAAATAAATCTGAGAAATGAAAAGATTATTTGCCATCTTTTCTTCCTCGTGCAGTCCGTGACCAGATACCTGTGTCTTAGGGGTTACTTTCTTCCATCAAGAAAGTGGATTTTGTTCTAATCACTCACTAGGTATGAAAACCATGTCAGTGGTTTCTATATCTTGCTTTATCATTGCTTTGGGTGCCTGACCTGTTCTAGGTAACCTTGGAGACTAAACATACTGAACGTTGTGGAAAGCTTTTGCTAGAGCTTATCAACAGAAATTAATAATAGATATATATTTTAGTGCAAAGCAAATAGTTGAGCAGTTATCATTTAAGTATTATTGTTTTGTATTATGTTTAATAATAGGACGCACTGCACTATTTAAAAGGTCGTCTTAATATTTTCCACCAGCTGACAGAACATGGTTGGAATGAAGATCTAAACGTCTACAGATGATACATGGAAGTCCCAAGTAAATTTTCTCCTCAACATATATAAAATATTTGTTTATCAACCATTGGAGAAATTTGAAAAAGTAAGGAGCATGCCAACGGAGGAAACTTAAAAGGGGGCAGGGGGCAGTACTGGCAAAAGTCAACAATAAAAAAAATCTAGAGAATAATTATAGATAAACGATGTGAAATAATGTCTCAAGAAGCAGATTCATACCAAGAAACCTTGCTGATCAGGGAAGGCAGTGACACATCTTGTCTGATACTTTAAAGGTGAAGTGATTCTCTTGAACTCGGCCTGTTGGCATGTGGAATGTGCGTAGACTTAAATTTTTTAAGGAAAATAAAGCTAAATAATATCAAAATTCTCACACTCAATTTGAAACTGAAACATCAATGCATCTCAGGCATTTTTTCATTATTGTGGAAATATATACTAGCAAATAACAATACATGTATAGAAAAAGCCTTAACTCTCATGAAGAGGCATTAGAGGTTATTTTTAAATTTAACTCCTCCATGACAGCAACTGCAGATACTGTTGCTTCAGAAAGCACAAAAAATTCTTTCTCATAATCAATAAGAGACTTATTACCAAGAATAGACATAGCCCAAGTACACAAAAGGTATACAAGAGGAAATACCTACATACACTAACTAAAAATGACAGAGAAGACTAAAGTGTGTCCAGAAATTTTCTCCCATCAAACATTATCTATCTTCAAAAGCACCTCTCATTCCTCTCCAGTCATAAACACCACATCAAGCACAAAGGAATCATCTTCCAAATGGCAGCAATATATTTTCTCCCTCTACACCTCTCCAACAAGCAAGTAGCTCCACCACCTGCTTAGGCATCACCAAAGCTATACCCATCCTACCAAAAATCTCGTTCCACAAACTCTTAGCCACCTCACAATGAAGCAACAGGTGGTTTACTGATTCACCATCTTTCTTGCAAATGGAACACCAATCTACCATGCAAAGTCCACGCTTTCGTAAATTTATGTGGTCAGGATTTTATCAAGAGACATGAGCCAACAGAAGAAAGCCACCATACTAGGCACCTTAATTCTCCAAATGCTTTTCCAAGGGTAGTCACAAACACCTTGTAATAGGAACGAACCTAAAATCTGAAATTTCCTTAATGAATCCACAGCAAGCTATCCTCCCTTCCTTGAACAATCTTCAACTCATATAATCTACCAAAAAATCAGAGATTGCATTCACTTCCTTGTCAGCACATTTCCACAAAATCAACATTCCATTGAGGACTATAATTCAAAAAAGAAAAGCAATCAGCCACTGCTGCATCTTGGTGCCTTGTGATCCTAAAAAGTGAAGGGAAGACATTTTTTAGTGCTGAATCACCACACCAAATGTCATGCCAAAAATGTATCCTTGATCCATCCCCCACCTTTAATTTGACATGATTAACAAACTCCCCCCAACACATTCGAATAGACTTCCACAATCCCAACCCATACGCTCCTTTTACTTCCTTAGAACACCAACTCCCCCACATTTAACATCTATCACATTTTTCCATAATGCATCCCTCTCTATATGATATCTCCATACCCATTTCCCAATAAGAGCTTTGTTAAAGAGCCTCAAATTTCGCACCCCCAAACCTCCACTTAAAACCGGATGACATACCTTATCCCAACTCAACAAGTGAAACTTCCTTTCCTCCCCCTTTAACCCCCCAAAAGAACCCCCCCACCCAAAAAAAAACCAAAACACAAAACATGAACTTTTATTACCAAAAGGGAAATATACAGAAAAAAAACTTAATGAAGACAAACCAATATCAATTAAAAGTATATAGAGCAACAGCATATACTAAAGCTTTCACAATCAAGCTCATCCACAGATTAAATAATAGACCCCACATTTATTCGTACAAGCAAACAAAGAAAAACACTAACCTAAACAATGGGACAATCTTTTATCTGAAGGCCTCATAAGGACCCTCCAAAATAATAAAAATGAGGAAGCACTCAAGCTGTTAAGCTTCAATAAGAATATTGTGGAAAAATAAATCAATGAAATTTTCATGAAATCCTAAGTGGAAATTTTCAGAGAAATAGTAGTCTTTCAAATACCCAGACAATCTTACCCAATCAACTAAAGATAGAGGTCCATATTCCTGTATAAATTAAATTTGAAGATAGCCTCATATGCTCAATTGTTAGAAGTCTTGATGAGATAATATATGCTCAATTGTTAGAAGTCCAGATAAGATAATATATGCTCAATTGATAGAAGTCTAGATGAGATAATTAATATAAAAAATGGAATAATGAGTAGCTCCGATTTTATGAAATATCACTACCAAACAGTTTTCTTATTGGTAATCAAGAAGTTTTACTCATAATACTAGGCAAAGCCCAACTACCAGACAGTTACCAAAACATTGTTTTGTTATATTGACGATCTGATTGTTGAAAGACTACAAAATCATGTCTGAGGCATATTGCACTCATTTCTTTCAGAACATTACCTGGGGGTTCTGCAAGTTGAAGACTATCAGATTTCGATCTGCAGTGCCAACAACCATCAAAGGATGCCTCACGGTCAGCGCATAACAACGATCAGGGAGTTGTTGAGTATGCACTGGATTTGACTGTCTAGTATCCCAATACCTAAGAATTGTAGGAAACAATAGAAACATTTAACTGAATATAAGAATCTTAGTAGTCAATTGCACAAAACGACCAGATTTGCACAAAACGACCAGATTGCAAAACATGGTAGAGCATGTAAAACAATGCAATTAACCATCCGATCGGCGAAAATGCTATAAATAGCGAGTGCCCAAGCATGAAAGAAGGATATAAAATTACAGAGCCCCAACCAGTGATCCAATCTGTAAAAATTGCAGATAAAAACATCATGCTGTATTTTTTTGGATAAAAATGTCGTACTTATATCCCATAACATAAGAGAACACTGTGTTTAAAAAAAATTTTCCACAACGCAACAGAAATATTGTCTAGTAGAATAATTCAAGAAACACTTTCATCCCATCCTCTCTCACAATGTCCCAACAACCCTGAAAAAAAAAAGCTATGGGAAGACCATCCAGACCAGGAGTCCTATCTCTGACCATCCCTCTTACCACAGTAAGAACTTCATTCTCATCAGAGGGTCAATCAAACCATTGAGCACTCAAAGGATCAATAGTATCAAACTCTAAGCCTACAATGTTTCTTTTGCAATGTACACACACAGGCCACAGAGATAAAAGTATGATAGCTTCCATAATAGTCTCGAAATAGTAAAATGTTAGCATTAGATACAAATCATGAGAACAGAATCCACAGTAATGAGGTCATAACTTCTGGTTAAGTATTCCAATTGAACTTGTTGACAAAAACAAAATACCTACACAATGAGGAGGTATCTATGGAACTAGATGAAGATTGAATTAAGATTTTACTTGAGGGTCTTGTCCCAACTTCCTGTAACCAAGAGGTTCATCTCTGGGATCCATGCAATTTCTTTGATAGGTGCATCATGCATGGCCACAGTCATTGGCTGTCCACCAGACAAAGGCCACATTTTTGCTTGCTTATCACAACCTCCGGAAAATACAGTTGTTCCATCATCTTTCCAAGTCGAGCACAACACCTAAAAAAGAGGTTTTTAAAAAAAAAAAAAGTCAACCAAGGGAGTGGTTATTTCCATTGTAGATTCAGCAACAGTGAGAAAATTTCTATAAGTTATGAACTTCAGTTTTACCGGTTGGTCATGAGATATTGAAGCCTTGGGTGTACTGCCTACAACAGCCCCACTATGCATTATCTCCCAACATCTTACCTACAAAAAAAAAACCAATAGGATTGAAGGAAGAATAGAATGAAAGACAAGTTGCCACAAGTTTAAAATATTTACTTTAGTAAACAAGAAAATAAAAAACAACTGAACAAACCTGGTTATCCCACGAAGTAGCAACCAGGTAATTGGCCTTGGGGCTAAAACAAAGGCTTGAAACTGAATCGCTAGGAGGTTGAGCCACCTAGAATTATATTTCCAAGTCATTTCAACTCAAGGAACGTTTGAAAAAAAAAATCACATTACTGCAGAGAAAATTCTGGAAGCAAACACGCTCAGAAAGCAAGAATAGTCAGTACGTTGAATATATAATGGCAATAACTATGTTCCACATCAAGTGAAGCTGAATTCAAGAATGATAGAATAGAGGTAACATTTGATTCACTAATATTCCGCTAAATATCGTGAAGTTGTCGGTTATACTTAGATACGTGCAGATACCACAAAGCAATTCAGGGACAAATTTTTAATTGAAAAAACATAGATTTCTGCTTCAAAAATAAAGGCTCCAGGTTCATGATAAAAACGCCATTTGATACAAAATGGTACGGCAACTGGATATGTCAAAACCCAGTAAGGGTTCTGCATAATCATGATGAATTCAAAGAAAAAAATCACAGATACTTTTCCAAGAACAAGATAACTCGAGGGAATAACTCAAGAATAACTCAATTTTTTTTTACAAAATACTTTGAGACACAATTAAAGAAACAAAGGGAAAAACAAAATGTGGCTATTGATATCGTCCTTGACAAAACAATTCAAGCTCGATAATAGTAGAAATAAAGGAATTCAGACAAGAACTCAGATGCAATAGTAGAGGTCGGACATTTGGCCTCATAAGTAGGGTTTTAATAATGGAATTAAACTAAAGAAAAAACAAAAAGTTACAAACACAAAAAACTAAACACTCAAATCACAACGCCTACCTCAAAGGATTTATTCGGATTAACGTTCGGGGCCGTAGGGGTTCCGAAAGCAGACATTGGAACTACAAGATTCTAACACTGCAAAATGGAAGACCAAATCTCCATAAGAGCTAAAGTTCGCAAAAAACACAAAATTAGAAGTAGAACAAGGATATGCAACACTAGGAATGAATATGAAATATACCTCAGAAACTACAACTAGGAGTAGGTTTAGCGAGAGAGAGAGAGAGGCCTACAGAAGCTACTAATCCGTTCGAGAGAGGGAATTTTGCTTCAAAGTTGGAGCCAGATATAAGCTGTAAAACACTAAAAGGCGCAGCGTGGCGTAGGTTAAAGCATGGCAACCTGAGCGTGGCGTCAGAACGACGCTGCACGGAGAAAGCTTTTTTACACAACAATGCTTACGTGTCATTAATTTATCATTTTATTTTATTTATTTCTCAAATAATGGCTTAAGAAGTAAGATCCTTGGCGATAAAGTAAAAAAAAAAAAAAAAGATTTTTCCTGCAAACCCATTCGCACGTCCCCCGCAGTGTCGCACTACTCCTCTGAAGTTCAAACTCCGGCCATCCCTATTTACGCCGGTGTCAAGGCAAGTCTTATTATAAATATGGCCACCACCGCCCCCACCGGCGCCGTCCGCACCGGCGTCGTACGCACCGGCGTCGTAGGTAAGTATCTTTACTGTTATTGTTCTCCCTCTTCAACAAAATACTTGTTCTGACCACTATCGTCTAGATCAACATCGTAGAGAATTCTCTATCTGAATAAAACCTTCGAAGAGCTCCAATCTCACTTCTCCTTCTCTGCCCCATGCTACTATGTCCCAGCCAAACTCCATAACATATCCATCGTTTATACAAACGAAAAAAATAATTATTTTACACCACAAAGGATCCAAAATGATTTATTGCCATTTCCTGAGAAAGAATCACATACCCTCTCTAGTGTTTTTCCTATTGATTTTGAGAATTTATTTAGCAAAATTTTTATAAAGACAATGGCGGAAAGTCTTTGTTTCTGGTTGTTTAAGGAAGAAGAAAAATAGATGTGAAAATCATTCACTGGACCGTAGTTGATGGAATGGGGGTTTTGTGAGAGAGAGAAAAAATAATGAAAGTAGAGGGTCTTACCTACGACGCCGGCGTGTACGATGGTGGCGGCCGGATTTGGCTTCAAAACTTTTGGGGGAGAAGAGCTCTCTGCTTCCGCGCCGCCGGGGGGGGGGGGGGGCTAACCTGCACATCAAGCCCTTTTCGCACATGAAGTGGGTGTATCATTTCCTTTTTTAAAGGGCAATAATGTAATATAGTCTGACCAACCGGATGAACCGGTGGACCTGTTCTAGCAAAACCCTAAAAACCCCAGTCACTCGAACTCTCGTTGCTCCTCCTCCCGCGACCATGGCGTCCCCTTCTCTGCTCCCGGTTTCCGGTAAGTGGTCAAGTCTCTGGTCGCCACTGTCAAGTTCTCTTTGATTCTGTTTGTTTGCTCTGAAAAAGTATAGGATAAAGAAAGAAAAGAAAATTACTACTTAATTTTCAGCCTTTCTTCATTATTTGGGGGACCTGCGCACGATAAAATTACTAGCTAATCAGCCAGCGACGTTCTGTAGTTTAAGATGCGACAACTAGGAGAGCAATGTGAAAGCACAGCTTTCTGGGTGTCAAAGGGTCGAAGGCTGTCATTTTCGGGTTAGATATGAGGAGATCTAGCTCTTTTAGGGGTTAATTTTTATTGTTTGTTGCTTGATGTTCTTAAAATGTGAAATTTAGGTAATTAATCAACGCAGATGAAGATTGCTTTTGAATGATTCAAGACCAATTTTTTTTCTTTTTTCTAAATGCTAGTGAAAAAGTGTGTTCTGTCGTAATGGTTTCAATTGGAGAAATTCTGTTTGTTCTAGTTTAGTTGCTTGGAAATTATGATTCTGTTACTCCAAGTATATGAAAATTGGTGGTGTGTTTTCAGTGAACTAATTCAGTATTTTTATGCTACTAGGGATTTCCAGTGAACTTCAGAGTAGAAGAAAAGTGTCTTTTAGTAGTTCTTGTGAAGTGGGCTCTGATGTGGGAACTAGTTCAGAAGTTGTATCTCAATACAAGAAAAGGAGGACATCTCAAAACAATGATTTTTCTTCGTGCGGGATTTTGAGTGAGGTTGAAGCTATCTTACCTACTTTAAGGTCAGCTGATTATTACATGAGACCCTGTTTGAAGGAATTGGCTACCTGGGAACTTGAGGACCCTGGTTATTGTAGCCGAGTTTTGGACTTCACAATTGGGAGGGTGGGTTATGGATCTGTCAAGTTTCTTGGGAAGACTGACATTAGATGGTTGGATCTAGATGACATTTTGAAGTTCCATAGGCATGAGATAGTTGTTTATGAAGATGAAAATGCTAAGCCTGGAGTTGGACAGGGACTTAACAAGGCTGCTGAGGTGACTTTGGTGCTACAAGTGAGATCTCTGGGTTTTGAAGAGGGAAAACTAGAGATGATTGTGGACAAATTAAGAATCATTGCAGAAAGACAGGGGGCTTGCTTCATTTCGTTTGACCCAGCAAATGGTGAATGGAAATTCTTGGTTCAACATTTCAGCAGATTTGGATTGAATGAGGATGATGAGGAAGATATAGTAATGGATGATGCAACTGTAGTTCAGAATCCCATGGGTATGAATGGTGGCGAGGCTTCTGATATTAATGAAGAAACACACACGGGAGCCACAAGTGTGGTGCTCTCTCACTCTCTTCCTGCCCATCTTGGGCTTGACCCTGTAAGAATGAGAGAGATGAAAATGTTAATGTTCCCTGATGAGGAAGAGGAGGCAGATGATACCGGTGAAATACCAACATACCAGAAGCCATCCTTTGGAAAAGATAGTGTAAGATCTCCCTTCCGCAACTCTGCTCAAATGATGAGCCATAGATCTAGTCCACCCGTTGCTCGAAAAGCCCCATTACCATTGCTCGAGTACGACCATGGTAGTTTTGACTCTATCTCTCCTGGAGCCATTCTGATGGCCCAACAAAATAAGGGTCTGTCTCTGAGGCCTCTAAAACCTGAAGGTTTAGGTTTTAAGCTGGACCTCAAGAAAGAAACACCAGTAACTAGAAGCCATTCTCGCAACATAGTGGATGCAGGCTTGTTCATGGGTAGGTCATTTCGGGTTGGGTGGGGCCCAAATGGGATTCTTGTTCACTCTGGAACACCAGTAGGCAGTAACGATTCTCAGAGGGTGTTATCATCAGTCATCACTTTAGCAAAGGTTGCTACAGATGAAGTGGTTAGAGATGAAAATAACAAGGTCAGAGAAGAACTTGTTGACCTTGCATTTGATTCTCCATTAAATCTTCACAAGGAGATAAATCATGAAACAAAAGAAGTTGAAGTTGGTTCCTTCAAGCTGAGACTTCGGAAACTTGTCTTAGATCGCTTAATGCTTTCAGAGATTTGTAGGAGTTATGGAGATATTATTGAGAGGAGGTTGGAAGTTCCTGGGCTATCTTCCTCTAGTCGTGTGGTTTTGTCTCATCAAGTAATGGTGTGGGAATTGATAAAGGTTCTTTTTTCTGATAGGGAAAATAGTTCACAGTTGAAGTCCTTGGTTGCTGACAATGAGGAAGACATGATGCAGGATATGAAGGAAGCTTCTTCAGATGTAGACATAGAAGCACTTCCTCTTATTCGAAGGGCAGAGTTCAGCCTATGGTTGCAAGAGAGCGTCTGTCCTCGGGTACAGGATACAATTAGCTCCTTGAATGAATCAAGTTATCTGGAACATGTGTTCTTACTCTTGACAGGGCGGCAGCTTGATGCAGCTGTGGAGCTTGCTGCTTCTACAGGGGATGTGAGACTGGCTTGCTTGCTAAGCCAGGCTGGTGGGTCGATGGTGAATCGTGCTGATGTTGCACAGCAACTTGATCTTTGGAGAATCAATAGGCTGGATTTCAGTTTCATTGAGGAGGACCGCTTAAGGCTTTATGAATTGCTTGCTGGTAATATTCATGGTTCTTTTCATGGTATGAAAGTTGATTGGAAGCGATTTCTAGGTTTATTGATGTGGTATCAACTACCACCTGACACTTCCTTGCCCATTGTTTTCCACACTTATCAACATCTTGTTGATGATGGAAAAGCTCCGTATCCTGTTCCAGTATACATTGATGAAGGACCAGTAGAAGAGGCTGTTAAATGGAGTACAGAGGAACGTTATGACTTCTCGTATTATCTTATGCTTCTTCATGCGAGTGGAGAGGGAGAGTTTGACCTTTTGAAGGCAATGTTCACTGCATTATCTTCAACAAACGATCCACTTGATTACCATATGATTTGGCATCAGCGTGCAGTGTTGGAGGCAATTGGTGCCATCACTTCTAATGATCTTCATGTTCTTGACATGGGACTTGTCTCGCAGCTGCTATGTCTTGGGAAATGTCATTGGGCCATCTATGTGATCCTTCATATGCCCTACCGTGAAGATTTTCCATATCTGCATGCAAGTCTCATTCGAGAAATCTTGTTCCAGTACTGTGAATGTTGGAGTTCAGATGAGTCGCAACGCCAGTTTATTGAAAACTTGGGGGTTCCAGTCATGTGGCTTCATGAGGCTATGGTATGCCATTTTTTTAAATTTGGTTGACCTAACATTTCTCAAACTATTTCACCCTGCCCTTTATTTGATTGTGTAACAAGTACTCAAGTTTCCAATACTGCAAACTAAGGTAGCAATGATTTTGGCACCTTGATTGAAAATCTTGCCTAGCTGGTGGTGGTTTTTGAGACTACCATGGAATTTCAATTGTGAAAGGTTTTTGAAAGATTGTGTTGTCCCAGTTTGAAATTGCTTCCACTACAAAAGGCTTGGATGTTATCATATTAAGCAAAGTTTCTGGTTATTTTTTGTTTTTAGTATCTCTGCTTGAATTATTCGTTCCTGATTGCAGGCTATTTACTTTGATTACTATGGAGATTTCTCAAAGGCACTTGAGAACTTTCTTCAATGTGCACATTGGCAAAAGGCTCATACTATGTTGATAACGATGGTTGCTCATAAATTATTCTTGTCAGGTAAATTATCTTTACTTGGTTTGAGATATTATTGTGCTACATTAGTTCATTATCTAATGTCTATACCCGTTGCTGGGAGTGCTCAGAAGGTATTCAATCATTTGAAGAATTCCTTTGTGACAGCCATGCTTTGTTTTTGCAGAACTGTTTAATACTAGAATTGTATGGCTACAGTGGACATTATGTTCTCACTTAAAAGAAAAGGGAAAATGGCAGACAATGTTCTTGTTTGTTTTTCACTTATCAAAAAAAAAAAAAAATGTTCTTGTTTGTTTTTCTTTTTCTATAAGTAATTCTTGTTTGATGTTCACATAATTAGACAAAGGGTTGACACTCAAAAGTATATTTGGTGTGGCCATTTTGCATAGGTAGCTTATACTTTTGTGATACAGCCTGATGTTGATATCGTACCTATATGTATTTTTGCATTTTTTTTCTTATGGAGAATGAATTCATAACTATTCGTGAATCAAATCATTGGTCATCTACTAAAGAATACCACAAGTGTGTATTCAGAAAATTAATGGTTAATAGTTCTCTCCATTCTTATGCCCGTACTTGTATTTGCAGTTGTCAATATAAGAAAGATATCTGGTTGAGTAATCTTCGATTGCTTGAGATCTGGCAAATGCATATGCAAAAAGGTTCCTGCCTTTAGATATTGTACTGCTGATTTTTTTTTTCTTTTTTTGGCTGAACTTTATTAATATCTGTAACTACTCTTCAATTAGCAGAGAGAATGGGTGAACTTGCATTCTATAGTCAGAAACGTGCTTCAGTTGAGGTCACCTTTTGAACATTTTTCCCATTTGTTGCAGCCAAACACTCGGAGATATGGAGGCTTGCTACTTGTATGGAGGATCATAAGTCAGAAATTGAGAATTGGGACTTGGGAGCTGGAATTTATATTTCATTTTATCTATTGAGAAGTTCACTGCAAGAAGATAACAATGCTATGAGTGAACTGGTATGGAGCTTACCCTAAATACTGAGGTGGTTAATTTGAATAGTATAACTTTCTTTGCATGAGTCTGTGTCTAAAATGCCAAAGTAACCTTGCTTAAATTGTGAGGTTATTATCATAAAGCAGTTTAAAGACGTGCATATTCATAATTCATATGTCCTGTGTAGGCGTTGCCATGAATGCCTGATGACATTCCGGGTTACATGACATGTATTGTTGGACCAGGTCCTCTTTCATTTTGTTGCTTTTGGCATTGCTGGGCTAATATTAGAGCTTATTCTTATCCTAAAGGGCAAAACAGCCATGTCCTAGAACCTGTTGCTAGTAGGCCAATAGAACGGAAATAAATGATGGCAAGGAATAGCTTAAAGCCTATCACTATAAGAAAAAGATAAGGTCAACATTAATATTTCTGGGAACCTGTTCCCAGAAATTATCTTTGTTATGGACTTTCATCGCATTTATTGTTATGAACTTCAGTTATAGATTTTAATGGCCTTAATCTTCATGATTTCCTTGTATCGAACAATCCGCCCACGATATAGATAGGTTTTGTCTATTGTATACCATCTTGTGTACTTGGACTTTGCCTACTATTATCAATAAATTGTTTATTTATCAAAAAAAAGAAATTATCCTTGTATCACTAAACTAGCATGCTTAGTCATTGTTCTTGTATATGTCCCGTATACTTGGGCTATTGTGTACTCTTTTGATCAATAAAATTTTTTTTACCAATAAAAAAATATATATTGTAAAACTCCCGCTGAATAATGATGAAAATGTGAGAATGATGGTTATATAAATATGGCGATGTTATGGTGTATGGATTCATTCACAGGAGAGTGGAAGCACAAACTATAGGCCGGAATTTATGTATCCTCAAAATGGATTGTAATAATGACTTCTTTCTTTCTCTAATGCACGCTAACTGTTGTAATGTCTCTTGTAGGATTCTCTTGAGGGCAAAAATGCTGCTTGTAGAGACTTTCTGGGTCGGTTAAATGAGTCTCTAGCAGTTTTCGGTGATAGATTACAAGTTGATGCAAGGTATGAATCCCAATACTTTGGCTCAAATACTCAGAAAAAACAAAATCCTCGACTCAATTATTCTGTCCAAACAATTTTAATTGTGTATTGCATATTTCTTTTCGTTTAATTTTTTGTTACCAATCTTTGTACTTGTAGATCTGAACTATTGAGTTTGAATGTTGTTTAATGTGGGTTTGCAGGGTAGCCTATTCAAAAATGGCAGAGGAGATATGTGGCTTGCTTCTTTCTGACATTGGTGAAGGCTCAACATACGATGGTCAGTTGAGCTGCTTTCACACTGTTTTTAGAGCTCCGATCCCTGAAGACCTTCGCTCGAGTTATTTGCAGGGTGCGGTGTCTGTTTTTACATGCTTTCTTTCGGAGGTGCCGCCCTCATAGTATATGTAAACTTGCCTCCTCTTTACATTCTGAAAAGAAAATTGGGCCAAGACTCTCTTCGCCTCCCCCACCTTCACAAAAAAGGTTGATGTCTTTTTTGGTCTGACCCTATAATCTATGATTTGAGAGTCGTATTATGTAGCATTGGTGGTTATATACCGGAAGATTTTGTACAATTATCTTGATTCTTGTGTCTTCTAGGTTTCTGAATTTGAGGATTCAGAGTCTTGTTTTAAATTCGATGAGAAGAAAACTACCAAACCAATGGGTGGAGAAGCCCCAGTAACTATCTGGACGTACTGCATGAGAGAAATAGTTATTCTGGGCATTGTTAAATGCAACAGTGAATCAGTAGTTGTTTCATATTTGCTAGGAAATTTTTGACCTTATGATCCGTTAAATCAGCAATAGCGTATATTTTGTCGATTTCAGTGTGGGTGAAACTAGTGACGATGATTTTTGTTACTAGTAGCCACCTAACTTAGGTTGACGTGAGAGAGAGAGAGAGAGATTCATACACTACTATTCAAACCATACTTAAGAGGTCTCTCCTTTTTGTTTTTTTTAATGCTCAAGATGTTTTTAATTGATAAAAGTGCTATTAAATTTTTCAAAAAAATAAAATAAAATAAAAGTGCTATTAAAAATACTAAAAGGAAGTTATTGGAGCCAAACTGAGGATATACGTATATGAAATTGAAATCTCAAAAAAAAAAAAAGTAAATATAATTGAGAATCTTAAATGATTGAGTATTATTGTATATAATTGTGAAGTGTGTGAGTGTTGTGAAATCGTTTTAAAAAATAATTAATTTTATTATTAAAATACTAATTTTGTTAAATTATCACCCAAATTTTGATTTATCAATATGGAAAGAAAAACTATGGGTGAACACAGCTTGCATGTACTCCACTCATATGAACAATATTAAAAATGGACAAATAATTTTATTTTTCAAACCTTATGTTGGGAGTAATTAGAGCCAGACATTTCATTTGGGGTTTGGCAACGTCATCGATTCATATTTGTTTTATTTTGTTTAATTGTTAACAAAATATTTTAAAATAAATTTTTATATTTTTATATTTTATAATATTTCATAAAACATAAGTGCGTGTAGATTTTTTTTTTTTCATGAAGCATGCATGTAAATATGAAGAGCAATGATACATACACAATATATTTATAAAACATATTTCACAATAAGTATTAAATGAAGGATAATTCTTTAAAATATTTTATATACACATAATACTTTACATAATTACTCTTCATTTCCCATCATAAAAAAATACTCTTCATTTAATACTTTATTGTGAAATATATTGTATAAATTTATTGTGTATATATTATTTATTAAATATGAATGTACTGGAACCTTCGAATCTAATGAACGAATCCATCCATCAATCAATCAATCAAAACCTAACAGCCATCTATGCGTTTATACCGCACGCTACCCGCTGAAACACCATGCACTCATCACGTCATCTCCTTCCCATTTCTCCGATAGACAAAGGCACAGTCCCCAAATCATATTCTAGTAAGAATAATTTTAGGAGAGTTGATTTTAAGGAGTCAACTTTAGTTAAAAAAAAATTTTCATTTTTAACTTTGTTTTCATGGATCTAATGAATCATATTGATTTGTATTTGGTATAGGAATTGAAAACAAAGTTGAAAATAAGGGGAAAAAAATATTCATTTTGAACCTTGTTTCCAACATTTTTTTCTTCATCTTCATTTTTAACCCCGTTTTTAGTTTAAAATTTTTTCTTCCTCATTTTCAACTTTGTTTTCATGAATTCAATAAATTCTATTGGCTTTTTTTTTTATATAAAAATTGAAAACAAGGTTAAAAACGAGAATTTTTTTTTTTAACTAAAGTCAACTTCCCTTCAACTCCTTAAAACCGACTCTCCCAAGAATTACGCGTTATGGAATAATTTAGTTTATTAAATAAACTAAATTATGTTTGTTCTGATAAACTAAATAAACTAAACTAATGAATTCTATCTATATAATATTAAGGACAACTCTTTTTTTTAGATTTTTATTATAAAGTTTTGACGAATACTTCATCCTATAGAAAAGCTCAAGTGGAATAATTGTGCAAATATAAAATAAAAACTTTCCGTGTACGCGGGCTACAAATTGCAAAGAAAATTTGACTTTTCATCTTCAACCACATATCATACATATTTTTTTTTTCTCTTAATAAAAAGTAGAAGAAATCAATTAGCTTAGAAAGATAAACATTAAAAAAACAAAAATAAATTAAAATAAATGTGATATATGTAATATGTGGGGATGATGACTTTTTTTAAGCAAATAAAATTCATTAAGCTTAAAAAGATAATACATAAGGAGAGAGTGAGATTCCCTAACAAACACTTTAAAATAATAAACTATAATATATATGTGGTGGAAAAAGAAAAAACAAAGTAAATTTATTTAGAATCAATAACTTAGTTCCTATTCTTATTCTAGAAGAAGACGTCGTTTATATAAAGATGAAAATTAAAGTATTCGCATAAAAATAAGCTATGAAACCACCACTAAAAGTGATAAATCTGTCACACAAAGTGAAAAAGATAGCAGCTATACTATTATTTATTGTCTGGAAATAATTTTTAGAGAAAATTCACAATTATTTTCTGAAGATCACTGGAGAATGATGATTAGTAAAGCTACAAGTGGCAAATTTATACATCAAGTCATAGTAATGCCGAATCTGAGTTTTTGATGATATGATAATTAAGTGATGTCATGTATTGTACTGAATTATGGCCATGCAAAACCAAAAGCTCATTAGTCAAAGAGTCATGTTCTTCTAGCATAAAAAAGGTTCAATTTCGAATGTCTTTAGGCCAAGTTTCTTTGACTTAGGTCTTCTGAATTTTGGCCTACACAAATGAAAGAGAAGATTGGGAGAGGGTTAGTAAATCTCTGAGGTCTAAGTTAATAATATATTTTTGAAGGCTTATAAATAATTGAGAAAAAGTTTAGAGAGTTTTCTTATATCTGGGAGATTGCAATTTATACTATTAGTCTAGGGGACATATTCTGTCTATTTTCATTGGGTTATATCCTTTTCATTATTTCCTTTGCTAGGACCGTTTAATGCAAAGTTGCCTTTACAATGAAAGTCTGGATAATGGTGCCACTATTGATGTGTGTTTTACAATTCTGAGTAACTCGAAAATTCTAAGCTAATAGATCTACACAGGGTCAAATAAAGAGTAGGGCTCTAAAGTCCTTTGAACTCTCCGATACTTTTGTTAGAAAGAGAATTCGTGTTTTTTGAATAATAATGAGTTGAGATTGTTTTTCATACCTTTTCTTTCTGATGATATTTTCCTTTTATATGGATTGAAAATATCGTGTTGATATGCGTATATCTATTCGTGAATATCAAGAAGGATATTAATCAATCAGAGTCTCTTTTTTCCATCGTCTTGAATCATTTATTGCATTTGTTTCTTCTGAATAATATCTTCATCAATGTAGTCATACTTGGGTGACTTATCTTCCACTAAGCATACCTCATGTCCGATCCTGATGTTTAGCAAGTTAGGTAGCATTTAATGCAGGATATCAGATTGTCAGGCATTAAATGCCCCAATTTTGTCTGATCATTTTACTATTCTGACAATAGGAATAAGGGTAGGAATTCATTAATTGAATTCACTGTGCTTACCTTTATCGAATCAAATAGGAAAAATATATTTAAGTTAGAGTAGAAGTGAGACCCAACTCTTTCTTTATTAGAAACTTCTTTCCTGACTTCTCTTAAAAGTATCTCGGAGATTAGAGGCGGACACGAATCCTTTTAGTAGTCAGTATTATTCCATGATTTGATTACCCCTCACATTCTAAGGCTGATGTTTGCATTTAAAGGCACGCTATGCTGAAAGGTAGTTTTGGTTATCATGGCTTGAATTGGGGGAATTCTTGTTAATAATTTGTCGAAAAGAATATAATAGATTTAACGATCTAGTAGTCACTAGAGCCAACAAGTGAAACTTGCTGAAAATCATATTCCTCCGTCCATTTTTTTATGGCTGCACTTTGTGCTGTATATATTGCATTTAGGAAGTTGCTGAAAAGAATTTTTCTTCATTCATTGTTTGTCTGGATTCTTTCTTGGATTCCGCTGTTCTTGTTCTTTTGAATTTTCAGTTTTGATCTTGAAGATGTATACAGCATGTTCATCCTATGTGCTACTTGTATATAATTGAAATATTTCACTCTCTAGCTTATTGGCTAAATCTGATGGCTACGCATTCCAGGAGAATGAAATCAGAAAAACAGGGATATTTTAGCCTGGTAAGGAAATTTTATCTACATTATTTTCCTTTATGTTCTGTTTTTTTTTTTTCAATCATTGTTTTCTAATTATATTTTGTCATATGAACATAGTAAAAAATGTTTTGCATTCTTCTTCTTATTCCTGTTCAATTCTTCATGTTTGTCCCACTCTTAAACTCAAGAAATCATGTTGCCTAATGATTTAAGGGCTGTAGTTTTTGGTCTCTCTGACTCTAAAGGCTCGTTCCTATGCTGAGATGATGCTACTACACTTAGAGGAAGAGTGGTAGACACTGTACATAAAATAAAAAAAGGCACTCCCGGAGCTGGAGAAAGAGGTAAAATATTTGAATAGGGCTCTCTCTCTCGGGAAACGTGCTGGTAATTAGATATGTTTTTAACATGCATAAGATGCTACCGATGATGGAAAATAGGTCCAAAGTGTACTAATTCTCCATTTTTTTTAAATATACACCGAGAAGATTAGGAGGCCATCGACCTTTGTGGAGTTCTATTCCTATGCATTCCAATATTGTTTAACAGGTACAATTAGTTTAGCATGCCTTGCAACTCAATCTGGGAACATAGTATTGCCTTCTATTTTCTTATTTTAGTTTCATATTGCTTTGACTAGCAGTGATTATTTCATGCAGATGAGTTTTCCATACCTTAGTAATTATGATCCTAAACTTGCTTGGCCCTTGATCCTGGACAATTTTGTTGAATGGCTGGAAGCAAAGCAGAGCTAATTGATCTATTTCTGTCCAGATTGACTCTCTGCTGTA
Source organism: Platycarya longipes (assembly GCA_036559045.1). NCBI lineage: Eukaryota > Viridiplantae > Streptophyta > Magnoliopsida > Fagales > Juglandaceae > Platycarya > Platycarya longipes. The sequence continues at coordinate 52,030,711 of CM071789.1, forward strand.
AACCACAATTATTTATGGAAGTATGTAAACTTGAAATACCCTTCCATAATGGTTTCTTCATTAATATTTCAAAACGTGTCATTTTTTTGATCAAGTTCACTGTTATTTATCTGTTTGCAGGGCCCCTCAGACTCACGAGTCAAATGCCCCAGGACTTCCTTCTTCTTTTATGTCTCTCCATTTCCTTTTAGACATGAAATTCTTGCCCAAGGTCCTTACATTTAGAAGTTACTTGTTTGTATTAGGTATAAATTTATAATGCTTAAGAAAGTGTACTGTTCACTGTTTACTTTTAAGCCTGCTTATATTACGCTCTTTTTATGTTGAAGTGATCAAATTATGAATGTGATTCCTGGCAGATGGACATCATTTTTTAAGCACTTTCTGCAATTGTTAATGCTGTTTCCTGGCAGTTGTTTCAGTTGGATGGCTATCCTAATGTCTGTCTACCTTTAATGTAAGCTGTCGTGACAGGCGGACTCCGCAAAAGCGCTCTCTCTCTCTCTCTCTCTCTCTCTCTCTCTCTCTCTCTCTCTCTCCGTGGCTGAAATTCGGCTACCCTATTTACAAGACAATTTCATTTCTGGTATAAGTTACGAATGAATTTAATCCATCTTGAACTCTTTGTTCTTGTTTTTCTTCTTCCTGTTATCATTGGGAATTTTGAATTAAGAGATTCAGCTTAAACTTCCCAAGGAACCCGGAACCCCTATCCCCTAATGGAGTAATAGCGGGATCCACCGTATTATTATCATTATTATTTTTTATGTAACATGCTTTTTAAGGACCTCGTGCTTTGCCAAAGGTCAAGGTAGTAGTTCCAAATATGTTGACAGAAAAGAGTAATACAGTGAATAAAAGTAAAAGATTTGGAGAAGATGAGAAAATCGACAGACTTAATGGAAAACGACAGGTACATCTTTCCTTAAATCGTGGCACCATGATTAGCAACTAGATTTCTAGATTTTTGCCAAAAAAATGCACATGATGCCACCCCCACATTACTTACCAATTACATAAAGAAGTTCATAAAGGCAAAAACCCTGGACATTCATATTTCTTTCCAGACACACTAACAGGACCATCACTATTCACCACCTCATCAAGTCCAACATCTGTTTTCCTGCAATCTGGTCTCGTTATAACGAAGGTTTGTTTCTTTATTCAATTAAGTTCAAGTTGACAAAACCCAGACAGCCTTTCCTTTCCCCTTTTCCATTCCTTTTTATAGAAAACTATTCCTTTAGATGTTGAACCTGTTTACTCTTTCAAAATCATTTCGTTAGCCTACTTTTCAGAGTTTGGGACTACACCAGAGGAGCATATGCCCACAAGGTACCAAAAGAAAAATTCTACTCCTCGTCTATTTTTTCATTATCTTCTCATCATTTTATGATGTAGTATTAAATAATAAATTTACAAATAAAACAGAATAAATAATATTTAATTATTTAATCTCATGTCATAAAATGATAGAGAGATAATAAAAAAAAATGGTAGCATTACACTATTAAAAAAAACATTGAAAATGAGGTTGTAATGTTGCAGACAAAAAAACATACAAAATGAGGTTGTAATGTTGCAGACAAAAAAACATACAAAATGAGGTTGTAATGTTGCAGAGACATTTCATAACTTGCCCCAAAAAAAACGCACTCATACAGTGATTTGCTGCATGCCTCCAAGGTTTCTCTCGGGGGAAGACCTCATGAAAAGAATGGACGAAAAATGTAAACTTTGATTTTGCATCCTTTCATTGAGTTTTTTTTTTTATTAAAAAAAAAAGGGATCAATTTTCAAACATTGACCATCAGGATGAAGAACCCATAATCAAAGGAGAAGTTGGAGGAAAGGCACGTCTGCTTCTGCTTCTGCTTCTGCTTCTACCCCTGCGAATTGTAGAGCTAGAAGGAGAAGATGAAGAAGAAGATGAATTAGAACAAGTGAGCCTGTTTGAGTCGCTTGTGATTTTCTTCTTTTCTTCTTCACATGGCTTATCTTCGATTCGATGATGCCCAACTTTGGTTGTATTTAGAGTCACCGGAAGGACACAATTGCATAGAAATCCTACAAAAACAAATCTCATTAATTTCTGGACTGAAAATAAGAATAAACTCGAAGCATGTTGCTCTAATCAGATTGTTTCTGCAGGAATGATATTAAATTTAGGAAAATGCTAAATGTATTTAACAAATATGTATAAAAAAAACAAAAAAACTTATTTCTGTACATGTCATTTATTGATATGCTGAAAATGATGAAATTTAATATTTGAATTTCAAAAAAGAAAACAAACTAACAAATTCTTGTTGTAAGTAAAAATGTAAGTAAATATAAGTAAAAGTTTAAATGCATGTAGCGCTACTAGTAAATTTAAATGCTAAAAATATGGAATGCTATCCAAGAGAAGCCAAATCCAGATCCAAAATTTTATTGCAGAGACAAAAACGCAAAACAAAAAATGGGTCTTACCGATTCTAGCAAGCCGATTAACCCAACTCGGGATTGGATTTCCAGTGAGTCTAAGACAAGCATCATTGCAAAAATGGTTGCAGTTTTTGGTAATCAAATTATATGCATTCCCTCGGTACTCCCCTGCAAGCTCCTCCATGATTGCCCTCACTTCCGTCTGCCCCATATCCGTTTTCCCAATCAAAATTGTCTTCCTAAATGTAAATCCTTCACATTGTTTTGGTTCCCCTTCAAATATTCCAGTTGTTGGGTACTCATGAGCTCCGAATGCATACTCAATACCATGGACTGAAATAAATCCAACATAAATGCCTTAATTGATAGATAAGAGATACATATAGTTTAGCCCAGCAAAAACCCAGAAAAGAAAACCGAGGAAATATGTAAAGAATGTGCAAAACATTGAGAAGAGAAAATAAGTTCTCTGTTCTTTTTTCCCGAGAGATCTATACAACGAAAAGTAAAAAAGAATTGACTATTCGTTATGTTGTTGCAAATTAAGCAAATCACAGAATTCACATCAACCATGTCATATGTTTATCCTTGTTGAGTAGACATTTTAATGTGTTTCTGAGGGTCCCGCAACACAAATCACCCAAAACTCGACTTTGTAAAACCGTCGATTTTCTTGAACTTTCTCATCATCCAAACAAAACACAGCAGACTTCCCCTCTATCCTCAAAGCCATAAATCCAATCAGTAACAAATAATGAACTAAATAACCAAAAACACTGCACAAAGACACAAGGTAAAGAAATCCCTTGCAGATTTGATCAGAGCGGCAATCTGAACTGGGGAAGCTAACCAAAGCCCATAGATCTAATATACAATGCACAGCACCAACTTCATCCAAAATTCAAATTTATGAAAAACAACCTCAAAAAAGACCCAAACAACGGATGAGGAGAAACAAAAACACAACCACCACTAACCTTGTACGCCAGAATGGTAAACTCCAAGGCCAAACCAATAGGCATAGCCATTAATGGGTGTCAGATCGTACACATTAAGGAATACCGGCACGGTTCCCGCTTCACGATTCCTCGAACCTTTCCTACACAACATGGTTTTCACTTTTCAGGATCTCACTGCATCTACATTCATCTTCTTCTGATGCACCCCCACTTTTCTTTCTTTCCCCCTCTCAATTACATATCAACCTCATGTCTATAATTTCTATCAACAATACCAAATCTTTTCTTTTAGGGGAATCAGAACTTTCTGCTAATGGTACCACCGGCGGCAGATAGTGCCGCACCCCAGGAATTAAATCTTATAAAATGGTAGATATATAAAACTAAGTTCGGAAATGAATGGCCTTGATGTTGGTTTGAAATTACCTGAATGGATGGGGGTTGAACAAACAGTGAGCTGGGTCTCATCCAATTTAAAAAAGTTTGAAATCATGGGAGAAAGTAACGTTTAGTGGTTTACTCATTATGGTGCCAAGTGGGCTGTCTTTTATAATTATAATTATATTCTGATCTCTGATTAGTGGTGTTTTTTAGTTTTTTTTTATTGTTATTTTTTAAAGGAAAGGAATATTATGATTCATTATTGTAGGGTGAAGACTGCACGGAAAAGGGATGTGGGGACTTCAGATGGAAGATAATTCAATTTTATTGAACTTTGGAATAAATCGAACTCCTATATTATAATAATGGATCTTCAGAATTCTAAATCTAAAACAAGTATAAAATGCTGTTGCCCAAAGTCAAAACATCGCATGGTTAAGACTGAAATTTGACTTGATAAGGATTTAGGTGCCAAGCTATCACCCTGTCCTCTCCCGTTTAAAATTGGATTTTGTAACCCATCATCAACAATATCAAATATCACTAGAAGGAAATTAAGTCTTGACAAACAAAAAAAATCCATCGATTTTTAAATTGATGTGCGCCAACTTAACGTGCTGGGTCATAGATACGCTTAGGCTTGTTCATCCCGGCCGGGTGGTCCGGTTTGAAATTTTAATATATTTTTTAATTTTTTAATTTTTTTTTCAAAATGATTGAAGAAAATTTTAAATCCGGGATCCAGATTGGAGAATCCGGAATCCGGATGAATACCCCTAGATATGCTAGCTCTTCACAATATTCCCTTCATCCAAATTTTTCCATCTCTCTTGAACTTTCATAATGAAAAAATCTACTTAATAATTATTTATAAATTTATTACGTTTTGATATGTGTACTTGACTTTTATTATTAATATTAGCTCCTATTTTGCTCCAAAAAAAAAAAAGGATTTAGGTGAGAAGTGAGTGAAGTTGGTCAATGTTTTGAGGGGTAAAGACTGCCTCGTTTGTTTTAGGTGGTGACAATGATAGCTATGGTTATGACATTTGCAATTTATCTTAAAATTATTGCCTTAGATTCATACCTTTAAACGCGAATGTTCTTTCAAAAGACTTAAAAGGTTTCTTGAAATTTATTGCCTTAGAGTCTATGTTGCTTGAAATATATAGGTCATTGGATACTTTTTTTCTAAAGAAAGAAAAAATTGTGACGGTACAAAGTCCTGTCCAAACATGTTAGATTTTGTTTGCGTGTTAAATTAAATTGAAATGAATTAAATTTTTTATGAATAATAATGAGTTAAAATGATGAAGTGAGTTTTATGGGATCTATTTAAAATAAGTTTAGATGCATTTGAATATTAAAATAAGTTTAGATATATTTATGATAATTTGAAAAAAAATTGTGTGTTAATATGTAAAAATATGTTGAATTGAAAAATATTGTAAGTCCTATATATAAAGAAATTTTGAGTTAAAATAAGTTTAATAAATTTAGAGTTGAGTACTTAAATGTTAGATTCAAGTTAAAATTAAATTAAATTGAATTAATTTTAGTTGAGGCTGAATTCCAAATCGAGCCTAAACGGATTACAATTATTTATACAATTATATTTTAAAGGAAAATATTAGTCTTACGTATGGAAAATCCCGACGGGAATCACACCAATTTTTTATTTAATGATTAATTAATTATTTTTTAATAATGCTGGAATTTCTTTAAAAAAATATTTAAAATAAACCAGTCCTCCAATTCACTTTAGTGAATTCTCTCTCTTTCCCTTCCTTCACCCGAAATCTCATTCCCTCTATTTTCTTCTTCATCCCCTCATCCCGACATTTTCGCCCTCAGTCCCAGATATTCTCTCCATATCCCCCTAACTTCTCACATTTATTTGCAATTCTTTTGTTAACCTTTAAACATCTCTCTATAGACCACTTGCATTTTTCACTCTGTCTGATGCGATTTGCATTGAGTTTTGGTATTGCGTTTTTCTAAATTATACTTTTTCCATATCTGAGTTACCAGTTTACTTCCTCATTGAAGCGGTGTTCCAAGAAGGAATTTTGGGGGAGGGAGGGAGGGGGGGGCTTTTGTCCTGGAAAATCAAGATTTTGACTAGATATTTGTTCAAGTTGATCATGGGAAGTTTCAAAAAATAGGAGGAAGTTGGATGGATATTTTCCAACGAGCTACAAATTTAACTTTTTTTTAGAGCGAAAGCTTCCCAAATGACGATTAGTTTAAGGAGAGAGAGAGGGGGGTTGGAATATGAAGCAGAAGAAGCACGGACAAGTTTGAGTTGATTTAAACTCAAGTGTAGGCATGCACATGGTGAGTGGTGACTATAATAAGCGGTTGACGTGTTGAAATAGTATTGAAGGGCTAGTCATTGGAGGAGACCAGTCTGGTTGGTCACCAGATTTTTTCTTATGAAAAAGAGTGGTTTCGTGTGTATTCTTGTTCAATAATATTAGTTCCTATCTTCTCTTTCTAGATTCATATTTTTTAAAGTTTTTATTTCAATTCTAACATAGTGTGTTTTTACTTCAACGATAAATGTGCCCGTAACATTTGTAACCGTCTAGAATTTATATGAGATAGCCTTAAAATACAATATAAATGTTGATTATTTTTCATGTTTTATTGTATTTTTAATAATTTATAACTACATAATATGTTGATTATGTATTTTTTTTAATTATTAAAAAACTTATTATATAAATATGAGTCATGTTTTTCAATATCCTCGTGGGCCAGTGGCTATCTGAGCTTCTTAAATAAAAATGGATTTTCGTCCTTACTACGGAAGGCAAATTGTTACATTGTGAGAGAACTTTTTTTTTTTTTTTTTTTAAGAATTTTCAACAAAAATGTTTAATTTTAAAAGGAAAATACTGGAGATCGGTCCGTCCAATATATTTGAAATACGGATGCCGGCGGTAGGCGACACTGCGTACCAGTCCAAAACGAGTCTAAAGTTATGCGGGACACATCGAAGGTCGTCGTGGGTCATCGTTGCAGGGGTGGGATCGCCGGATGCCAACGTTCACGATGGAGTGGACGGTGTCACCCGCCGGCGCCAGCGCCGACGCCGTCTGGGTTGAGACCGAATACTCATTTAAATCATATTATTTTATTATTTTATTGTATATTTTATTATGTTTTATTTATTTATTTTATTTATTTATTGTATTTTCTAGATTTTATTTTTTTATTATATTTTTTATTATAAATTTTAAAATTTTTTATTATATTTTATTGATAGACTATTTTTCAAGAGGATCGATCGGATCTATCCCAGCATCTCCATTTTAAAATCTTGGTACTTTAGGGACCTTTATGGTAATTATTTTTCTCAAATTTTTAATTGGGTTCAATTGCGCCTGAACCGTGAAAATTACACGAGCCTAGACGTTTACTTCTTACAATGCGAAAACACAATGTTTCGCGCCAGAGCCTCTTGGGTCCGATTCGCTACGCAATCGAAACCCGTCCCAGCCAGATCATTCTGCACCCCCACCACCAGCGGCAGCAACACCACCAAACCCCCAAGCAATAATAACAGGAGTGTGAGTGAAAACAATGCTGTTGAATCGAGTCCAGGCAATTATGACGAGGCCTATAAGCAGCTGGACAAGCTCGACTTCGCGACTGCCTCTAAGATCCTCTTCACCGATCCTCCCAAGAGAAAGAAATTTGGGTATCACTTTGCTTGCAGATTCAGGCTCTTTTTGCATTGTTATTCGTTTCGTTTGGTTTCGTGACTTCTTGTTGGTATTTCGTCAAACATGTCTGCTTCATTGGTCTTCGGCATGTATGAAGTGGATCGCGGTTATTATTTGCATAAATTTGAGCACTACGATAGTCTTTAATACAATGCAAGAGAACGAGGTAGCGTACAGCTAGGCAGGAATGTGGGTTTCCTTTTTGTTTATTTTTTGGCGCTGTGCAATTGAGAAGGAACGGGGGGATAATATTTTGAACAAGTGGAAGAAAAGATAGTGAAATTAGAGTGGGTAGTATGGATACCATCAAATTGAGGAATAAATTCATATGCTTGTTTGATATTTTCAACTGACTTCATGCTTGTATAATAGAATCCACCTTTGCATCCTAGTGTCCACATCTCTTCATATGAGGTTTTATTTTCATGCGTCTAATGGTTTATAGCTAATTCATACAAGTAAATTTTTGTTATATGTATTTTACATTCAGATTTCAGCCTAGCATTCATGTGAGTTTTTATCAAGGGTGAAATAAAATAAATCTAACATGGTTATGATGGGTAATCTACTCATTTTGGGGTATTCGTGCAACTGAGAAATAAATTGAGAATGTTTATTGAGGAAACTACCCAATTTATGCCTAACAGGAATGTCATGTTGAATAATGATTGCCTTCCAACTAAATAACAACCTGTATACTAAATAACAACTTGTATACAACTATGTCATAGAGTAATATTTTTTTTAAAATTTTATTCTGACTTTTACTTTTGATTTGATGGGATTAAATCTAATAAAATATATTAGTTTATTTAAATTTTTTTGTAAGTTGTGAATAGGTTGTTAGCCCATCACTACTCATGTCATATTTGTGTCAATTTTTGTATATTGCGAACCATTCTCAAAGGAATTATGTACTATTGACATCATCTACAAGACTATATCTGGTTATCCTCTTTTCATGTTCATGTACTATTGACATCATCTATAAGACTATATCTGGTTATCCTCTTTTCCTGTTCATCTCCATTATCAATTCATATTCTCACTTGTCCCTCTTCCATGGTCAGGGTTGATTTCCATCTGGTACAACTCTTCTTTGCATGCATGCCTTCCTTGGGTATGTTAATTTACACATCATATTTTTTCTTTTGAGATGTTCCTAGGTATGATGCTATTATCTAAAAATCTTGCTTCCTGTGACAGCTGTATATTTGGTGGCTCAATATGCTCGCTATGAAATGAGAAGAATGGAAGCTGTAAGTAAATTTCCTTCTTCTTTATAAGCCTGCAATAAAGTATATTAGATATTAATGTTTGTCGGATTGTTTTGTCATTTTTTCCATCTTCATTTAGGCTTCGTTTGTTTTCACAAATGAGATGAGATAAGTTGAGATAAAAATTAAAAGTTGAAAAAAATATTGTTATAATATTTTTTTTTTAATATTCTTGTTGTTTTAGGATTTGAAAAGATTGAATTGTTTATTTATTTTGTATGAAAATTTGCAAAATTTGTAATGATTAGATGAGTTGAGATGAGATGAGAGTGTTTATGAAAACAAATAAGGCCTTAGAGGTTGTTGATGTTTCTTTCTTTCTTCACTTTATTTCCTCAATACTTTGTTTGAGAGATGGAATTTACTTTCAATAACTCAAGCATTCTCATGGTGAATCTATATTCACTTGACCTGAAATGTGGAATAATCTAAAAATCATAGCATGCATCATACTTTGTTATTGGCAATGATATAACTAATTTAAGGTACGAGATCTCATGGATGTATGGCATGTCTGTAGCTTGATAGAAATGTGAAAAGTTTGTAAAGGATAGTTATGTTTTGCTTGGCTTTTTGCTGGTTTTCTTGTTATGATTGGTTTTTCCACCAAAATTCTAGGAACTGGAGCAAAAAAAGAAGCAAGACGAAGAAAATGAGAAAGAAAAGGAGAAGGAAATTGATTTAAGTGTTATAGAAGGAAAAGAACCGGCATCTGATCCAGAGCTTTTGGAGATGAAAGTGAGACTGGATAAACTTGAGGAGGCAGTAAAAGGAATTGCTGTTGAAACAAAGAAACAGTCCATCAGCAGCGTAGCCAAAAACCGGGGAAACGGTAGCGAGGAAAGGAATCTTGCAACAACTGGGCCAACTGACTCCAAAAGTGGTTCAGAACCAAGCAAGATTGTAGAGGGCAATCATCTCAATAAACAGGATCGACCTTAATTTGGTCGAGAGAGGGTGAGTGGGTCAGCACCAGTTCCTGATGATCCCTTGCAGGATCAGAAGGGCAAGACCCAAAATTAATGGAGGACCTTCTCAAGATGCTTGGACATGAATAAAAAAGCTTCTTCAGCTAGTGTAGATATAAAAGCGCAGAGGTATTGTTGTGTCTTAGACATAGCATGCACCCGACTCAGCATGCATATATTCTTGAAAGGCCGCTAGTTTATTGGCATGAAAGTGGGTGGGTCCGTGGGATAAGGACTGGTGGGTGACACAGAGGTATGTTGATCAACAAATTCAATTGCTTTGGTTAGTTGAAATTTGTATGCTGCTGAATTTTCTCTTGTTGGGGGGGGCTTTCTCTGCTGGCAAGATAGAACAAATATTTGATTTGTGAATGCCTTGGGGAGTTCAATTTAGATTCATTACATTGCCTACAAATGTGTCTTCTTGTTTACAGAGTGTGGTATCTATTTGCTTCGTTTGCATTCCTCATCGCACTGTGATTATGTTCGGTGATTAATACGACAAACTGAGTGTTGTTCCACTGATCTTCTAATCCATCTTTGTCCATGCCAAGTTAAATTTGGTATCGAAAGTATTAGCTCTGATATCTCATACATAGCTGCAAAAGGAGAGGCACACACTAACCAACTTCTTAGTTCTTATACAGGAAGGTCACTGATATCAGATTCCACCTGCTTCAATATCACTGTGGATAAAATGGCAATTGGCAATGGCACAATGTGATAATTATTTGCATACAGAATCACGTCCAATTTAGATAGTTAAAAGCGCAATTTATTATTTATTTTTAGCATGAAAGGTCGTGATGCTGCGCAATCGCAGAAAGTGTGATTCTCTGATTCCAGGTGGACGGAAGACTCGTCTTTCAATCAGATTGGAGTGTCCATGCAATCCATACACTAAAATTGAAAAACAAATCTTTAGTGGAGGGAAATCCAAGTAATTTACACGACAAACGACAAGCCACCAAATTAAGAGTAAGTCTATTAGAGAACTCACTCTATTTTCACACACATGGAGAGAAACACCTGGGACAGAAGAAACACGAGATCTTAGGAATCCGCGGTAAAGAGAGGAAAACTATACTCTATATTCGTTTCGCATCTCTCTCTCTCTCTCTTTCTCTCTCTCTCTCTGATTAGTGTAATTCTATATTCGTTCCATCCTAGTTTGACATTCCTGGTTTACTTCAAGATACATGTTTTCATCTCATTTTATCTCATCTAATTATTATACAATTTTTAAATTTTAATACAAAATAATATAAATAATTTAACTTTTTCAAATTCCAATACAAAAATCATATTACAAAAATATATTATAACCATATTTTATTTAACAAATCTCAATTTATTTCATATTATCTCAATCTCATCTCTAAAAACTAACCACCCCTTAATTCCCAGATTTTAGGGCCATCTTGAATTCCAAAAACTCGGTCAGATTGATCAAGAGAAAGTCATTAACGATACCTTTGCTTGATGGTGGTTGTTTTATCCGCTCAAGTTTTACATGTTGTATGTCCTTTTTATTTTTCTCTTGTCCAAAATTCATCTGGGCATAATCAACCTGAAATGACAGGAACATAAACCCTAACCTGTGAACACTCCCTCTCCCACCATTTCACTCCCTTTGTCACACCAAAACGAATCCTCCAATGGCGCGGCTAATCCAACCCCTTTTCAGAAATATCCTTTATTCTTCGTCTTCTTTTTCCTTATGTTCCAGAACCATCCCTATCCACCTTCTCCAACCACAACTAGAAGAACCCGTTTTAACTCTCGCTTTTTGGTGGATTATAAGCCCTTAGCCATCATTTCCTTGTAAATCATTTTCAAGGATGAATTTTATCTAGTAGGTTCATAATAAATGATATCAAAGCCACCTTACCTCTAAAGTTATGTTACGACGGTTGCAATCGTGCGGCACGGGGAGTGATGTCGGCAAGATAGTCTTAGTCCAGAGTTAAGAAAGATCTAGCACACAACCAACCCGTGCGAGCGTCGAGACCACCGTGGACGTTGGCTATGGAGTATGGTAGTTGTTACGATCCCGGTTGGCTCAATGCTTAGGCCATTTATATTATTATCTAAGGCCCCACTCCATTATAGACCTCCAAAAATAAGAGTGATTAAATTTTATTTTTTTTTTGAAAAAATAAGTAAAAAACCATTTCATTAAATAAAATTTAAATAAATATATTTTTCAATGTGTGCAAGGCCCCATAATACTAAATTTTATATTTAATATAATGAATTATTTATATTTGTCAATAATTTTAATATTTAATACAATAAATTATTTATATTTTTAATTATTTGAAAGATCATGTTAAATTAAAGTACAAAATTTACATTAAGGCCTCATTTTATACAAATTGTTATATTAAATACAAATTCAAAAATAATTTATTTATAAATTTAGATAAAATCTCATTTTATTTTCATATAATAATTATATTTTATTATATTATATAAAATTATAAATTTACTTAAAATTTGCCTCAGGCCTCAATATATATTGAGCCGGCCCTGATTACGATCTCACATCCTCAGACTCCTCCACAACGAGATTCAATATGAGCTTGAACGTTGCCCCTGCCGCACAAGTCTTTTTACTTACTCTTTTTAATTGTTCTTTATTCTTCTTTCTAGAATGTAAATGGTTCTAAAGAGAAAGTAAAAAACTGTAATAGTTTTGTTTGGTTCTCTGTATGATATTCTCGAATAATCTTTATAATTGAATCTTGTTTCTATTATCAGTTTGAAAACTGTGTAATCAATGAAAAATTATAGACTTATGGACTTAGCTGAATTATTGCTTGCTAGAATCTAAACTCTCATTAACAAAACAGTCTCATATTTATTTGGTCTTACTTAATTTCAGCTATCAAATAGAATATAAGAATCCATTTATGTTGTTTGAAATTTCGTTACTAAGCTTGTGCTTTGGTTGGTTAATAAGATCTTTCTTGAAAAAAAAAAAAAAAAAAAACTTTTGATTGATGGCCTGGGAGGGACTAAGCAAAATCTCTTGCCCCACTGAGTCCAGAAACACCCTTATTACCTGAATTCTACGAGTTGAGTTATGTTCTTCAAAAGCAACAAAATATGAATATAGTCGTATTTTCTGCTATTTTTCTCTCTTCTAGATCTTCTCAGCGTCCAATATACGCGGAGTTAATACATATATATATATATATATATATATATATATGTCTTTTCTAACTCCTGTAACTAGTGTTTGTTTTTCAAAAAAATTGTCCCTGAACAGTTTCACGTAAGTCAATGGTCATTTCATCATCTAGACTTTAGTAAAATATATTCTCATGTTTCAGCCTGTGGAAAAATTGTATTGATTCACAGTTGATGACCGGCCTGGAGAGCAGTGGATTGTATTGAAGGGAAAATTTGGAGATGAAGACATTAAAGTCGAGATGACCATGTTTGATGGAGCCAGTCCTGCTTCAAAATCAAGGTGTTGGTGGCAGCACTATGGTTGGGGGTCCAGCCTCACATTTCCTTGATTGTCAATATCACTAAATGGGAAGGTGGTGATGTATGTATTGGAGATCGTGTGCTTGGCTTAGCCAGATAGCATAGAGATTAACAGGCTTTATCAAGTCATGTTAATTATAAGATGCCGTTTCAGCCAGCTTATTCAGTCGACCCTGAATTCAAGTATATGAATCTTTCAGTTTCTTCTAGTAATCCATTTTAATTATTAATGAAATGGAGGGTAGTAAAAGAAAAAGTTTTGAATCATACGTCTAAATGACCTACCCAATTAAATTGAACAAAATGACCAGAACACTACCACGCTTTTCATCAAATAGTATATACTTCATTCTTTGTTTTCACATCATCTAAAGGTTGGATTATTGAGCTTTGGTATGATAATGCTATTTTTGCGATTGGTCTGTTGTATGGCCAACAAATTGGATGATGAGTTACAAGACTCGCTTTATGAATTTTTGGAAGCAAGGGATATGAATGAACTTGCTGCTTTCTTACATGAATACATTAAGAACAAAGATATTATAACTTAGTTTATTTGATGGATGGATGGATGGATGGATGGATGGGAACTGTGAAATCTTTTGTTAGAATGGGAAGTGATTGGTTTTTTAGTGTTGTGGATGAGATTCTTAGGATCATATGATGGCGACCGCCAACGCCCATTTTGTTTGGCTAAGCTTTGTGTACGAATTCTTTTCAGTAACAATTGTCTCCATGGAAGCATTTCTTGATTTGTTAATTTTGTCTTAACCAATAACTCTTCAAGGTTTCACTTGATTTCCTTTATATTCGAAAGCTTGCCTTTTAAATCTTGGTGAATTTGATACGTGATGGTAATTTCCATGCTAAGAAAGGCAGAAAGTTTTGTGTTTGGAAAGAGAGAAAACGCAAAAGGAAAATGACAAATTGAGCTATAAATTGCATTCAAGTTTTTACCTTCGAATATCATGGAAATATTTCAAATCTATTAAATGAGATGACAACGCAAATTGTATCCATTTCTTCAGAAAAACAGTCAGTGATGTGAGGTCCTCCACTATTACTGTCTTATTATGCAGCAAACTGTTGGAGTCTTGACCGCTTCTGTTGTTCATCATCAAACCAAATAATTATGGCAACTTAGTTCATGAAATTAGTGATCTGTCATCGATCAAATCAAATCAACATCTATGTAGGACAATGTTTGCTGCCCATGTTGGAGCAATTAGTAGGCTTTTTTTGATCTGATACAGAGATTTTCCAAAGGGTGGTCCAGCATTTTGTAAGTGAAAAGGTGTTTAAAATCTCAGTAAATCTCCACCATATTATATGATCATTATTGTGAATGGTGTCAATCGGTCAAAACTTGGGGTCCTCTTTATTTTGAGCATTTTTTTTGTCCGTTCTGCATCAGGTTCTGCCACCTCTAGCTAGTACTAGGATTTGCAAAGTCTACATTTTCTTTTTCTTTTCTATATATGATGGCTGAGCAAAGAACAGTTACATACTAGGAAAGTAAATTTGGTTTTTTTTTTTCCTATTTAGATAGTATGATGAGAAGAGATAAATATTAATATATAAAAATTAAAAATTAAATAAAATATTATTTTTTTAATATTATAATAATTTTGTAATTTGCAAATTTTAAATTATTTATTATATTTATATAAAAAATTTAAAAATTATAATAATCAGATAAAATAAATTAAAATGATTAATTTGAATTCAAAGGGGCCTTGATTGAGCAGTAGGGGCCCCTTTTGTTTGAAGCAAATTGAGTTCTGTAAAGAGACAATAAATGGATCATCTAGGGTCTTCGAGCAATAAAAGTATTTGTGCCATGAAATTAACGAGTGGACATTGACCGATTGTGCCAAAATAGTCATGTTTCTTATAAAGCCTTTTCTGTTATCGGGATTATCATGATGCTCTAGAAATATATTAAACAAACTGCATCTTTTAGCTGAGAGCACGCTTATCACTACTGGCCGGATGGACCTTTGCTTGAGGTTCTAGTGATCATTAGAAAAGGAAAGGCACGTAATAATGTAAAGATTATTTTAATTGAGTCATCTACTTGTATATATTTCTTATTCTCGATCGTATGATATCTATACTGTGTTAATATATATATATATATATATATATGATAGTTTTCATAATGTATATTTTAAAATTCATATATACACAAATTGATGGAGAATGCCACGTTAATTAGGTGGAATAAAAATGTAATACATACTATTATTCCAAGCGATTTTCAAAACAAAGTATTACTCCATTTTTAATTATTAAAAAATTTATAGAGTAATGATCATATATACACCACCCTTTATATAACTAATATTATAAGTTATTTTACAAAAATTATCCTTGTTTAAAACATAATTGTATAAAAAATTGTATGTCTATCATTTTCTAAACTTTTATATTGGTCTTTGATCAACCTAATGCTATAATCATTAATTATTAAATCTAAAACTCATCATGAGGACGTATTTTGAATAATTTATTTCTCGAATTATATTACAAAAAAAATGAATATTTATAACAGATTATTTGCAATAAAGATAACTATTTGCAATGAAGATGATTATTTATTACGAAAATATTTATTTTAATAGAAAATTATCATTTTAACTGGAAATAGCTGGTCATAAATAATTGATTTTCTTGTAGTAAATTATTTGTCTAATTAATCTCTCTATATACTTTCTCTCCAACTCAATTAGAGGTTTCGATCGATGTTGTGGATTCTTATTATCATGCATAATCCAGTACACAAAAAGAAGTGTTCAAAGTTCAAATGCAGCAGTGTATATATATTTTTTAAGAAAGTTTTGTTTTCATAAAAAATATATTAAAGCGCTGTCTTTAATGATCATAAGATGGTAAGTGAGAAGATCCCTTGTTGGTTTAATTTCCCACCTAATCCAAGCAAAGTGATAGCTCCACATGCATCTTTGGAGAGTCTCTTTCCAACTGGAAGATTTTTTAGTTGTTTCTTAATTCAAAGGCAAAATGGAAGGCAAAGAATATTTTAATGGAAATATGGTAAGGACTAAGGCAGTATAACACGAAAAAAGTTGACAGCCCAACTGATTCACAGTAGAGTACTAGTGGCGAAGCAAACTGCAAAAGCATGCACCCACAACTTCTTGATCATATGTTTCATTGACAAGACTTGTGCTGCGACTTTCCACAACTCCATCTTAGTGTGAGATTATTATGATAATTAACTGTCAAATAACAAGATTTCTGTTACTTTACATCTTAATTTTAGGAGATATTAATGTCGCATTATGATTGCTAATTAATCATATTAGGTTGTACAAGTCACAAGGATCTGGACCCACCACTAGGTGGGCTCCACCCAGAATTCTTCTTGGTAAGAAATTAAAGACACAATCAAGATTTACCCAAAGCTAGCTTAGGAAAAAATAAAGATTTACCCATATAATATATATAATAATAATAATATATCTTATATTAAAAATATATATATATATATATATTTCATCATGATGTGATAGCATAGCTGAGGGTCATTAATGTGCCTTATTTTCACATGGCTTGCTACACCTACCTCTTTGATCCCAATAGAGATGGTCTATTAATTCAACTGCAAGTGGGTCAAAGATGTTGTCACACAGAGAAACCACAACCCTTCGATTAGTATTATTTTGGTGGGCCATCTTATTAAATCACAATTATTTATTTTTAGAAAAAAAATGAATGACAACCATAAGCTTCCAAACATGAGCACACCTCTTGGACCATGTCTCACATGATATATTAAATATAGTAAGCATTTGATCAAAGAGTCGCAGAACGTCACCTGATTCAGGCGCCGCAGTCCGCGGTCCCATATACCTGGCCATTATAAATTTATTAAGGATCAACCCCACCAGCCTCCTTCAAAGCCCAAATTCACATTTGAATCCCGCCATATGAATATGATTAACCAAGTTAAAAACTTTGTAAAAAAATAGCAAAGGCAAGAGTACTATTCAAAGAGAGAGACTTTAATTTCTTTTTTCTTTAGAGGAAAAGATAGAATTGAATCTCTCGGGCCAGATTATAGACTTTTAATTTTATTGCAGTATTGTTGAGAAATCAAAAGCTAAATTCATTAATGGCTATAAAGCATTGAGGAAATATTATTGCCCCCAAAATTAAAGAATGTTAGCTGATTTTACAGGTCGATCGAGTTTTAATTTTACAGCTATAACAGCTGTTGAAATATTTACTAGTGCGACATGAGATCAACAACTTCCAGATTAATTACAGTACGAGACTACTCCAAACCAAACCCATATATATTATATAGACCTGGTAATTAATTTCCTAGTAATGAATTGCGAAGCCGAGGCAACCTGCAAATCAACTTGTTCTTCAGACAAAAAGCATTTACAAAAGTTCCTGCATAGACGTGGGCATGATGATCCTTAATTTCCAAGTTATGAATTGCGAAGCCGAATTAAGCTACCGAATGATCTCTTGTTCTTTAGCCAAAAAGTATTTACAAAAGTTGAAACTGAACATAAAATTGAAAAATCACCTCTAAATCGTTGAACAAAGGAGACAGCAGATAAATGGGAAAAATCAAACATCAAAAAAAAAAAAAAAAACCTCTAACGTGAGAGAGAGAGAGAGACTGGTCGTCATGTATGTAGTTAGAGTTTAAGGGACAAGTCGAGCTTCTGCAATTCATCTTGTTTAGTCCTCAATCGGCCAACCCTATCCCACCAAAATCCACCGTCAGTTGCCGGAGTCATGAACTTCCGGCTGCTATCGAATCTTACAGCTCCAACAGTCCCGGCCGACGCCACTGCCACTCCGGTGTGAAAATTCTCCGGTGCAAGCCGCCCAATGGCTGGTTGTTGATCAAAAGACTGTCTTGACCACCCATTTTGTCCGTACAGATAAGGAGAGCCAAAGTTAGATGAGTGGTAGGAGGACTTATGAATCATGGAGTGTACCTGAATCCCAAGAGACCTATTGAAAGAACCATGCAAAGGTAAAGAAGCCATGATGGGGTATCGGTTTCCAAAAGCTGCACCTATTTTCTGACTTCTTTTTGCCATTGTCCGCTCTCTTTTATGCGCATTTTGATGTCCTCCGAGTGCCTGTGAGCTGTAGAATTTTCTTTGGCAATAGTTGCATGAGAAAACCCTGGGCTCGGTTTCATTACCTTGATCTGGAGGAGGGTCTGAAGAGGTTCTCGATGAGTTTACATCGACTGAATCGATGAGATTGAGTTCTGGCTTCTTCGAACCGTGATTGGAATCTTTGCTGAAGAGGCTTAGATCCAGCACAAGATCAGGATTTGAGCCTGGCGGGCAGCTTTTCTGATCTTGTTCTTCTTGTTGTTGTCCTCCCTCGGCCTTTGGGATTCCCGAAAAGTGTTTTCGGCTTGGTTGAGCATCTGAAAATGAGATGATGGTTGAAGTATCAGGGGAACGAGGTTCTGTAATTGGAAGGCCCATATGGAGAAAGACTCAAAGTGGTGCGTGAGAACTTCCTCCTCTTTGTACTGGGTGATGAAATTTGGGTTTTCGAGCAAGAAAGATGAAATATTTATTGTTGTAGAGATCGATAGATGTTCTGTACTATGCAACGAAGGACGATGTATCACTGTTTTACAGTTACAAGGTCTTAATATATCCAACACTTGGCGAATAAGACTTAATCGTGAGTGTGTGGGCGCGTGCGCATTTGAGAGAGAGAGAGAGAGAGAGAGAGTTTGTGTGCCGTAAAGCCTTTTGATCGACACTGATGAGCAACACCCGTGGACCACCTTTCCTAGCCATATAATACCCCATTGATCAGTGTTTTTCTAATCTTCTCATGTTGTCTTTCCACTCTTGTCTCCTTACATTTTCTTGCCTTTCGGTCCCTTTTTTTTTGGGATATAGTAAATGGTAGTAGTACTATATAACTCATGACAGACTAAAAATCCATCCAGAATTATATATGTAGGCCGTGTGTAGAATGGACGTGTCTTTAAAAAAGGTGTGGTTTTTGTATAGTACTTTCAACAGCTAGCTAGGGTTGGAGGATTTTCAAAATCTTCACACAGATTATTCTGTCCTTATCCTGCACAATGGCTTATCCATCAAACAAACAATGACATCTCTAATGAATCGTCCCTTGATATGGCAGTCGTACTTAATTGTTATATACTTAATGGCATATATATACCTCAGCACGTACCTACAATATTTAGTGAGAAATAAGTAGTACTAGTACAGGTCGTTCATGATCATGATCAGTCTTCATCATCTCCACATTATTGCATGCATGCAACTCCATCAGAGAACTTTGTGTAAATTTTAAAGATCAATCTATGTTTGTCTGTAAATTAATTCCAAATTGATTAATATATTATGATTAAAATTATATGACAATGAGAGAATAATGATTGAAGTTAATGCTGCTTTTGAAAAATATATTAATATGAGGATTACTACAGACACAGAGAGATTATATGAATAAAAAAAAATTTATAAACTAATATAGTTTTATAAAATCAGATCTATTTTATAACAAAAATAATTTAATAATCTAACGTACCACATAATACCACATCTATTTGTATTTACTAGATTTACTTTTGTATAATTATTTTGTAGTTAAAACATTTTCCATCAATATATATCTGGCCGGGCCGCATGGGAATTATTTGAAGTGGGGTATAACTTTCTGTTCAGCTTCTTCACTTTCTGCTGATGCATGGATGGAATCAACATTAATTATATGTATGGACGAGATATCTACCTTTTCTTGCTCTATTTCTATCTATAGAAAACACAGCTAGCTTTTTTAACACTTTGATCAATTAATATTAGAATCTGCAATCAGATATCCCGGCCGTTCACCGGCCAAAAAATTAAAGGAAAGAGACTTTGCATGTACAGTCCAACAAGCCCGAGCATGAACTTGGAACCACTTGAAAAAAGAAAAAGCAAAAAACAAAAAGCGAAGTTACATGTGTTTCAAAGGCGCACTGGTGAATCATGGGATTCAGTACGTACGGGATCTATTGTAGAGACACTATTATGATTAGCTATTTACAATAAAAATGATATTTTTTATTAAAACAAATCAATTCTCATTTTAAATAATTCGTTTTTAAATGTTTTGTTTTCGTAGTGATAGTAATTTGCGTTGGCAGGCAACAAAAGCTTGTGATGACTAGAACTCGTGATCGATCATGATCATGATCATGAATTTTCCATATACATATATATATATATATATATATATATATGTTTCATGATGCTTAATTTACTTTTTGGATTTTTTACACCACTATACTCATGTATAATATTGCTATTTATATATATATATATATGAATTGGTCCATTTTGACAATTTGTTTGTTAATTTATAAAGTTACGTAGCTACTTTGCTTTTTATTTGACTTCAATTTTTTAATTTGAAGTTATATATATATATATATATATATATATATATAATTTACTTTCCTTATAAGATTGAGTAAATCTGGCGGGCGGTCGGCGTGATCTCACTTGATTAGCGCACTACTTGCTGTTGCAAATTATGGGGAATTTGAAACTTTAGGACTAGTAAAACTTTTTTGCGTTGCATGTTTAATATTCTTTTCAATTTGTTTATTGGTTTTTTTCCCCCTCACATTCATCATTGAGCTGCTTGATCACTATCTAGCTAGAATATCTAGCTAGAATCACTTTCTTTCATCTGCACACCGAAGTTACAATATTATTGTAACTATTTTATTCCTATTTTACTGATTAATTTGGTACATCTTTACCACGTTAGCTTAGCTATATATATATATAATTAATAGGCAGTACTGCTTTCATATCATAGGTTTGGAGACGGGAACCTCTCACACACCATCCTTTAGATCATCTTAGGGACTGATCAGGGAGATCAAACTGCGAACGTTAGCTAAGAAGATTAGGTAAAATGTTAGTAGTTGAAGGCCTAGTAGATACCGGATTGATGACGCGGAATATCATGCTATAAGAAAATTGTTCATGTCATGTGGTTTGTTATTTTTTTTAAAAATAATTATTTTTTATTAAAATGAGTCTATTTTCATAACAAATAACTCGTTATAAATATTTATTTTTTATAACAGTATCATAATTTGAGAAGAGGAACAAAATTATTATATATATATATGTATATGGTATACTGGTCGATTA
This sequence comes from Platycarya longipes, assembly GCA_036559045.1. Lineage (NCBI taxonomy): Eukaryota > Viridiplantae > Streptophyta > Magnoliopsida > Fagales > Juglandaceae > Platycarya > Platycarya longipes. Next base: position 52,052,150 of record CM071789.1, read on the forward strand.
TTTAATTTCTCGAATGAACAATATTATGGCTGGTGATAAAATTTGAATTCATTCTTGGAATTTGGATTAGGGTTTGAGCAGAGCAATTTGAGAAAGTAGGGAAAAACAATTTGAACTTGTGCATCTGATTCAATAGTTTGTATTACACAAGTTGAGTAAAGTGCACAGTAATAGCACGGTATTTATACTAGACAGAAGATTAGAAATTAAATGAAATTATACTTATGCCAACATGGCATATATTTATTTAATTTCTAATAGTTCCCCTTAAGATGGGAGTGTGTATGTTCAAAACACCCATCTTGCTGAGTAAAAAATTAAAATGCTCACTTCCAAGTGCTTTTGTGAAGAGATCACTCAATTGATTTTGTGAAGAGACATGAAGAGTCTTGATCATTTGGGCTTGCAGTTTTTCTCTGACTATATGACAGTCTATCTCAATATACTTTATTCTTTCATGAAAAATAAGATTTGCTACAATGTGGAAGAACAGCCTTATTATCACAAAAGAGGAGAGCTGGTTGGAGATGCTCAATCTGGAAATCTTTAAGCAGTGAGATCAGCCAAGAGAGTTCACATGTTGTGGAAGTCATTGCCCTATATTCTACTTCAACTGATGACTTTGACACAGTTTGTTGCTTCTTTGACTTCTAAGAAATCAAAGAATTCCCAAGAAAAACACAAAAACCTGTCACAAATTTTTGGGTATCTATACAACCAGCCCAATCTGAGTCACAAATGCCTTAAGATTAAAACTAGAAGTTGTGGGAAAGAAAATCCCTTGGCCTGGTGTCCCTTTTAGGTACTTAAGTATTCTGTGCACTCCATCAAGATGGGGCTGCCTTGGTTTGTCCATAAATTGACTTAAACTTGGACTGCATATGTCAAAATCAGGTCTGGATATAGTCAAATATATCAGCCTTCCAATAAAGTCTACCAATAGGATGAGGGGTCTGCTAACAACTCCACTTCGGTAGCAAAATATGTTGACATTTTGTGTCATGGGAAAAACTCACGGGTTTGGCTGCCAAATATCCTGACGTCTTGCAAAATAGCCAAGGCATACTTTCTTTGAGACAAAGTAATGCTATTGGATGACCTTGCAACCTCTAAATCAAGGAAGATACTTCAACAATTTCCCAAATCCTTGATTTTGAAATTGTTAGCCAAAAAAATCTTTCAAATCAGTGATTGATTGAATATTATTGTTTTGCTAAGAGTTATATCATCTACATAAAAATAAAATCAAAAAAAACCAAGGCCCCCCAAAAGCAATAAATTTGATCCCATCAGATTTGATAAAAAGTGAGTGATCCGAATGTGTTTGATTGAAACTCATAATTATGTATAGCATTGGATTACTTTTGAAACCATTGTCTTGTGACTTGTCTCAAGTCATAAAGAGACTTTTTGAGCTTAACAACTCGATTTGTCCCCTTTTTTTGCATATATCCAGGAGGTACACTCATATAAAATTCTTCATTGAGGTCTCCATGCAAAAATGCATTATTTACATCTAATTGATGTAGATAATGCCAGTTTTTAATGGCTGCCAGTGCTAACAAACAATGTATTGTTGTTATCTTAGCCACTAAAGAAATCGTTTCTTAAAAATCTAACCCTTCCAATTTGTGTGTATACTCCCTTGGCAACCAACAGTTGCCTTATATCTCTCAATGCTTCTATCAGCTCTTTATATTTGATTTTATAAACTCATTTACAGCAATTAAGTTTCGTTCCTACTGAAAAGAAGTGGAGTGTCCAAGTGTTATTGTTCCACTCAAAGAGCTTTAACTCTCAGCATGCATTCGTTGTTTGCCACTCAGGTATGTTGAGAGGCTTTGAGAGAAGGAAGATGGTTCTATTTATGAAGAAATGGTGGGGAATGAAATTGTTTATGAGGTGTATGGAATACTTATTATAAGTGGCTTATCCCAGATGACTAACACAAAAGGGGGGGTGAATTGATGGTTATATTATAAAAAATTAACCCTTATTAATCAAATACATAATATAAATATATTAAATAAAATATAAAGCAGTAAGA